>VZTO01011953.1:9188-55792 GCA_013400615.1 Syrrhaptes paradoxus
CCACTTTGTAGAGCTAAAGGGAAAGCTTTCTTCTAAACAGCTGATCCTTGAGGTCTTTTCCAGCCCTAACGGTTCTATGATTCTGTGATTCTATGTCTGCATGAAACATCTCCAAGCCTAGTATACAGCTTTTGCATAGGAAAATATCCTATTAAAAAGTTCTGAAAAGTAATCTAGTTGGACAACACCAGCAGAGGTATTGGCAAGACCAGTTTTGATTTCTGTGCAATCCACACATCTTAACAGGAGATATTTTCCCTGGTCTTGCTTCCTCTTTACTTAGATGTAGAAGTGGTAACTTCTTAAAATACAACCCTATGGATATATTCCATTCTTCACAATTTAATCACAAGCTCTAATTGGCCAAGTAGTATTACCCCTCCAGCATCTCATTTTCTCCCCCGCACAACTCCATTTCCCAAAGTTAGGATTACAAACTCATATTCTGATCACTTGCTCCAAATCCATAGCCAACAACACAGTCTTACATGTTGTCTGTGTAAATATTTTTCACAATTTTAACTTTCCTCCTTACTTGTTTGCTTGTCTAATTTAAGGTTCATAGAACCAACAGTTTAACAAAACAAAATCATCAGACATAAGTCTATTGCCTGACTGGAGGAATGAAAAAAAACCCCACAACCAACCACAAACGCCACTACTTTAACCAAGCAGCAAATGTGAGGCAAACTCCACAGGGCAATGTTCCTTATCTAAGAGGAGAAGTGGGATAGAAAGCTCAGAAAAAGGGTCCTGCACCAAAGGCAGCAGCCATCCATAACCCACTCCACTGTGGGACAGGGTTGCACAGACACACTTTTTACCACTTAATGCTACCTAACCATACTGAGAACACTCACAGATTTCAGGCGACTTGAGCACAACATGTCACCATTCCTACCATAGATTCTAAAAGACAGAAAAAAGCTGAAATCTAACAGTGCAAAATCAAAGTGAATAATTAGATCTTCATTTCCCCGTCATATTTTATTCAAAATATTCAAAAAGAAGGGAGTAAAAGCCAAATTGACAAAAAAAAAAAAAAGTCACAAGTTCACAGAGGGAGTTGACTGCCTGCTGCCATTGCAGTTGAATTTGTCTCTTCACACTGGTTTGAGAGGCAGTAGTAAATCTATGCAGATTGCCTGCACACTCTTGAGTAATACCGAATACAATATCTAAACACTTATCATAGAAGAAGCTCCAGTGCAGCTAAAAAGAATTTCCCAATGTTTACATATAATTTGCAAACTAAAATCCTAGGCCTATGTGTCACTGCAAACAGCACTATTTTTAATGACATTTGGGAATGAGAATAGAAGTACATACCAAAGAAAAAGATCTGAAATAAAAAGTGAGTGACTATAGAACAGCTTTAAGAAAAATGCTAATTTTCCTGCTTCTCTTTTGGGGAGTGCAGCTGATGCTTTCAAATGTTACACAGAGGAGGAAGCTTGTATATAGTAATTTGAAAAATTCTTCTTTTGCCTTTGATGTAAAAAAAATTTATTCATTTTCTGTAAAAAAACTACACCAAGGTTCCTCTGGGAAGTATTTTTTAAATTATAAAGTGGAAAGAAGGAAACTGAATTATATATCTATATTATATAGAGATTATATATCTATAATGATGTTTTAATTTTAATTATGTGCTAGAAAATATACATAACAATGCTGCTAGCCTTTGATGGCAGCAGATGTTGCACAGTAAGTTACAGTCTTTCCAAATTTCTTTTTAAGTGTTGATGGCACGTCTTCAGAAGTGACAATTTGGAAGTTTCTGGAATTTTTTCTAAAGGTGAATCTAATATAGTAGAAGAATTTTTTTTAAATATTGAATGAATGACTAATGTTATTTTTTTTTATTTGCCAAGGTAGGTTCTCTGCAGATTGTTAATAGAAAGATGTGAAGAAGCTTGATGGGGNGCTAAGATTTCTGTATGGATTCTATGTAAATTATGCTCATTTTGTCCTCTTCCATTTTTCAGGTCTGAGGCGCCCCAACCAAATGCAGCCGCAGAGGACAACAACTGTTGCAGTATTTTCTTTAAATCTTGGTACAGAAGATAATTCACACCAGTGGTCACATTAATTTCTTGGCAAGCATTTACCAATTAGAATTTAAACTACAGCAGTACTAATACAACCTAAGACAAGTGTTATAGTTTTACCCTAGCTGGCATCAAAACTCAACATCCCATGCTCACTCTCTCCACACTCCCAGGGATGGGGAAAAGAATTAAAGGGGTAAAGGGAAAAGAGACTCCTGGGTTGAGATGAGAACAATTTAATAACTAAACTACAATAAATTGAAAATAATAATGATAATAATAAGACAAATATATAAAAAGGAGTGATACACAGTGAAACTGCTCACCACCCAATGACCAAAGCTCAGCCCATTCCCAGCAAATTATTCTGGAGCAGGGAGAATCCTGAAACCACAATCCCAGAAAACAGATAAGAGCCCAAGTATCTGAGAGCTGTCCAAGAGAGCAAGGCGACCCTGAGAGAGAGAGCACTTCTGGACAGAACCTCATCTATATACTGGGCATAACATTCATTATATGTAATACAACAGTGGCCAATTTGGGTCTCGATCCTAAACCTAATGTTGAATCCCCGGCTAATAATTGGGGCTGTACTCCCTTCCAGCTTCTCCTGCACCTGCAGACACTGGCACAGCAGAGAAGCTGAAAAGTCCTTGACTGTCCTGGCAGCATCTATAAACATCAGTGTGTGATCAGCCTTCTTCTCAGCACAAATACAAAACACAGCCTCACACTAGCTACTGTGAAGAAAGTTAACTGTCCCATCCAAAACCAGGACAAGAGGAAAGTTGAAAAGATTGTCTATCAGGTAGCTCTATGTTAATGTTTACTGTCTTAGCTCATGCATTGGACATAATTTACAGGGTCAGTCAGAGCAGAAATTGGTAAACACTGTCACCTCTAATTAAAACAACAATGAATGTTTCTAATTATAATTTTACATTGATTAGGTATTGCATAAGTCTGTAATTCCCAATGTTGAAAGAGTACATACATATATACTCTCAAATACTTTCAACCATTGTACAACCTGATTGTTTGACTTTTACAGTGGTCACAGCAAAAGTGAATCTGAAGGAAGCATGAGAAAATGAAAAAAGTGTGGCTTCAGTGAATTACTTACCTAATACTGTCTGTGTGAAAAGAAAGCAACATCCAAAAAAGAATTATTCATGAAGTACAGGCAATAAATTGACTGTAAAGTCAAGTTTTATTTTGTTGAGACTAATTGTAAAAATTCCCATTGTTCTCAATGGGAGCAAAATTTAGCCTACAGCTTATATGACATTCATTAAAATATTCACTAGTGGTAATATAAGTGGTATAAGGCTTAATAGAAATATCTTTCATATTTCATTAATATGACAAGGTGACAACTAATAGACTACAGAAACCTCAAGTTTGAGACCTGTTTTTTTGTTCCATTTGACATTTTTTTCCTTGACCCCTTTATGCTTTCTGGCTCATGTTGAACAATCATAACATTTTTTTTGCTCCCCCTGTCAGAAAATTCTGGAAATACAACAGAATGGAGGGAGCAGAAACATATTCCACCTTTTCTGGGAATGAAACAAGCAAATGTCACTGGTTTAGAAATCCTCTTCATGCAGGAGTCTGTGCCAGCAGCAACAGTTTTACCATTCATAATGATTGCACCAAGTTACACATAACCAGCAGCACTCAGTGCAGTGCCCTGACCTGCAGCAAACCATTCCATTTGTAAAAGGTCAAACATTCTTCGCCTTAAGCTTTTGAAATGAAGCAGAGAAAACAATTTCAGGGCTATTTACTACCCAGTTCTCTGACAGCTCTTGTCCTAGCTTCCTGTAAGAGATATTTGCTTTTATAGTCACAATCCTTTAAGTAAATATGATGCTTGTGGCTATAAAAAAGCATTTGATTGTTTTCTTTGAGTCATAAAGCTTTTATCTTGTTTCTAAAATCATAAAGTGTGCCTAGCAATGCATTTTTTTTCAGAGCTAATGACTGATGTCCTTTCTATATATTTTAGGCAATCAGATAAGAATACAGATGATCACAGAATAATGTTAGCAATGTAGGAAAAGATTTATAGTGTTTTTACTACTGATGTAGGTATGACCACTCTCAAAATCAAACAAAAATTATTATTGCCATTATGTTGCATTCCTAACCCTTTCCTATGATGCTGACTTGGGGTAATTTTTGAAAACAATATGTCAACTCATTTCAGAATTGTTTAAACACAAAGCTACATACATGACCAATATAATTTTTAAATAGGCATTTGAGTCCACAAAGAATTCTAACTTATCAGGGAAAATAAGAATAAAAAAATCTACCAGAAAAATCCCAAACCATTCAGTGAAAATAAGCAATGCTTTATTTGCATTCCTGTGGATATTATTAAGAGACAAAATGTGTTGCACGCTATTGTTTTCAAACCTTCTGCCACCTGTGGTGAACCTAAACACTAGTGAGTCTTTTCAGTGCATCTAAGAACCACAGCACAACTGTTAGTCTTTGCCAATGGCAAAAGGAGGCATGAAATGACAAGAAGAGCGTATGTCACAAAAATAGTATATTAGCAAGAAATACTGGCAAAGTTTGCACTAATATTGTCCACAAGATGCCCTATCCCAGAAGTATCAGTCACTTGCATAGGCATCTTGATTCTCCCTTCAAAACCAAAAAAAATTCTAGAATATCAAACAACAGTTTGCTTTCCAGCATTTCCCTTGTTGTTCCTGCTGTTTTCTTTGAAAAATATCCTTAAAACACCATCAGGTTTATGGCTCCATAAATTTGCAAGAAAGACTTGCAGTGAAACAATGGTCATCTGCTTCTAGATTAAAACTGTGTCATAACACTGGAGCCCGATATCTATAAACTTGTTAACATGGGTAAGTAAAACATTAAAAGGAGAAAAAATCTTTACCCAACATGGTGTGTATGACACAATTACGATGATAGTAAAGGGCTTCAGTATAACACTGAGAGAAAAAAAAAAAAATAGAAGTTTTTAATTAAGTTGCTTATCTGTGTATAGTGAGTAGCTCTGTTCATGATACTTAAGAACATTACTGAAATTAAAATCAACAGCTGTTTCTAACAATTAGAGCAAAACAATTACCTAGTTTATTGATGAGATACTCTCTGGTTAAGGGTTCAAATCAGGAAGGAAACAGAATAAAAGACTATGTCTTCAGTAGTACCCTTTAAAACCTAGCTAGTAAACCTGAACTTGTGAAGAATCATAGGAGTAGATTTCAGGGCACTCACTAATAACCACTCCCCCACTCTCGTGCCCTGATGCAATGGTGGCGTATAATAATATTTTACACTGAGTACATGTTACAATTTTGGTACGTCTGATCTTCTTGGTCCAACATTCATCTGTGTAATTTTTCAAGTTCTTCATGTCAGCATTTTCTAATAGAAATCTGTTCCATTTAGGAGTTTCCAATAATTTCTGTTCAAAAAAGTATTCAGAGCTTTAAAGATCATCTAGACTATGGTTTGGCTACCCATCCAAGATAGCCATGAATAGTGCATTGCTTTTTTGAATCATTACAACATGTGCATATGGGTTTTCTCAACTGCATTATAAACTTCATGAGTTTACACTAGGTTTTCAGGATAATGAATGAATCATCCCTTTTCCCTGAGCTCACCCTGGTCTCAGAAGTTTAATTCTACCTCAAAAGGATCAGATGGTTAAAATAATAGATATTGTTATGACACTGAAATTTGGCTGCAGGAATTAGTGTTGTATGGAACATTCTTCTGAATTCTTTTCATTATTACTTAATTTAATGACTTTTTCTCTCAATTATATTAAAAAATCAAGTATTAACTTGTTCCATGATCTTGCAGTCTGAATTCTCTTCTAATCACCATGGTTTGTGTCACTCTGAGTGTTGATATTGCCTTTGTTTGTGGCAAAAACCATTTGACCAAGGCTAACGTAGACTTTAAGTTGCTGATTGTGAGGTAATTTGTTCAGGATTGACTACAAAATTATAGTTCAGTGGAATTCTCTCTTTCTCCTACTGACAGTTCAATGCTGTCATGTTGCCATTTTAGTTCCATACAAATGTGAAGGTCAAACTATTTAGTTTAGTTTTAACATAAAATTCTTAATTTTAACAATTTTTGAGATGCCTATTCCTCTTCATTTATAGTAACATACAAATTGCATCTAGATTGAATAACTAAAATAACCTCAAGAAAATGGTAGGAACATTACCCCATTTCCTCTCTAAGATTTTCCAATAGTACCTTTTGACACAAACATGAAGTCAAACGAGATTATTGTTATTGTCCAAGAATCTGGGGACTACGCGTGTGTAATAATGCAGGTACAATTTCATAGAATCATAGAATGGTTTGTGTTGGCGGGAACCTTTAGAGGTCATCTAGTCCAACCCCCCCTGCAATGAGCAGGGACATCTTTAACTAGATCAGGTTTCTCAGAGCCCTGTCCAACCTAACCTTGAATGTTTCCAGGGACAGGGCATCTACCACCTTTCTGGGCAACCTGGTGCAGTGTTTCACCATTCTCATTGTAAAAAATTTCTTCCTTATATCTAGTCTGAACCTAACTCTATTCGTTCAAAACCATTACACCCTGTCCTGTTGCTACAGACACTACTAAAAAGTCTGTCTCCATCTTTCTTATAGGCCTCATTTAAGTATTGAAAGGCCACAGAAGGTGTCCCTGAAGCCTTCTCTTCTCCAGGCTGAATAATGCCAACTCCCTCAGACTTTTTTCATAGGAGAGGTGTTCCATCATTCTGCTCATTTTTGTGGTCCTCATCTGGACCTGCTCCAACAGGTCCATGTCCTTCCTGTGCTGACGACTCCAGAGCTGAACACAGTACTCCAGGTGGGTCTCACCAGAGCAGAACAGAGGGGAAGCTGAACCTGATAGTCATGCTTATTTTGATGCAGCTCAGGACACGGGTTTCTGGGCTGCAACCACACTTTGCCAGCTCATATCCAACTTCTCATCCACCAGGACACCCAAACCTTTCTCTGCAGGGCTGCTGTCAACCTCTTCAGCCTCCACTCTGTATTGATATTGGTGGTTGCTCCGACCCTGATGCAGTACCTGGTACTTGGACTTGCTGAATCTTATATGAGGTTCACATGGGCCCACTTCTTGAGCTTCTTGAGGTCCATCTGAATGACATCCCAACCCTCAGGCATGTCAAAAACACCACTCAGATTGGTGTTGTTTGCAGACTTTCTGAAGGTGCACTCAATTCCACTGTCCATGTAGTTGATGAAGATATTAAACAGTACTGGTCCCAATAAGGACCCTTGAGGGATACCACTTGTCACTGAATTTAGGACAGGTCAGGCAGAAACTTTATTAACTATGATCATAGTCAGAGAATATTCTGGATGCATCTCCTCCTCTGCTCCCCTGTTCTCTTCCAAGTGATTGAAGAGACACAAATTATATAGCGTTTCAGGAAAAAAGAAAGAGGTGAGGAAAAATAATAATTTTAATGCTAACAGTGTTTAATGTATGCCATCCCTGGGATGGAATTCTTAAGCAGTTTGCTAACTGCCACGATTCTAAGAAGGAATCAAACAGTAAATAATGTGACAATATGGAGAAATGTCTCTTGGTAGAGCCTATAGGAATGGCAAACCCAATGGCAGCTCAGAAGTGGGGAGATGGAAACAATCACTGTTAGGTTTTTGTCAAAAGGAATGTTCTTTTTGTTAGGATAAACTTCTTAACCAGACCTCTCAAATCTTAAATATTAATATTTTTACCACTACACTGTCCCTGATGATAGTTATTTTATATTAAAGAAATTAGAAGAAAAAAAGAAAAATAATAAGACCTTTCTTGCCATCCATTCCCTAAAAACAAAGGACATCTATCCAGGAATAAGTGATAGTTATTTATTTTAAAAACCCAATAAAAGACATTTTTCAAGAGATTAGATATAGAATTTGAAGATTGCAGTGAAATACGCTCTGGTAGAGGCAGAAAACCTTTTCCTAGACCTGAATATAGCCCTTACCACTAAGTTTCCATATTCTATGTGTTTATCTTTTTTTTTTCCTCTTCTCCTGNCCTCTCAAATCTTAAATATTAATATTTTTACCACTACACTGTCCCTGATGATAGTTATTTTATATTAAAGAAATTAGAAGAAAAAAAGAAAAATAATAAGACCTTTCTTGCCATCCATTCCCTAAAAACAAAGGACATCTATCCAGGAATAAGTGATAGTTATTTATTTTAAAAACCCAATAAAAGACATTTTTCAAGAGATTAGATATAGAATTTGAAGATTGCAGTGAAATACGCTCTGGTAGAGGCAGAAAACCTTTTCCTAGACCTGAATATAGCCCTTACCACTAAGTTTCCATATTCTATGTGTTTATCTTTTTTTTTTCCTCTTCTCCTGTCTTGTGTTTCCACAGTAAGCGTTTCATTTGTGACCTTCTCTCACTTGGGATGTGTTTAATTGATTCTCTGAATTTTATAGCATTGCCTTTCAAGATTTCTGTCATTTTTCACTTTCATGAATCCTTCCTATCTGAGTAAAATCTCAACTTCTAAATTTTCTTGTGTTCAAGCATTACCTTCAAAACCTGTGGACTTTTACCACTGTCTTTGCAAATATACTGCATTTTTCTTTCACAGACAGCATCCACCTATAAAGCAGTATATTAGATCATTTTGTTGTATCATCTTGCAGTAGCTAGTGATAACCTCTTTTTTTTCCCCAATCAAAACTCTTTCAACATTTCCAGTAAGAGAAACTGAAAGATTACATTGCATTGTATCACTTGTTAATGCAAATAAAAAGCATGAAATTCTTATAAGCTAGGATATTCCAGAGACAAGGATCCCACAAGCCTTCTTAATAGTCTGTATAACTAGCCTGTTTCGTTGTCTGGACTTTTGGGCATGATATTCTGCTGTTTCAAGCATGCTAAACAAATCACCCAAGGTAGAAAACTCCTGCTCTCTGTTTTAAGTGTGTAATTCCCAGATATTATTTTGCATATCATCACCTTACATATCATGTACATGCATACATAGTGAGGATTGCTTTTAACTATCAGCACAGTAAAAATGCTTCAGTACTTGCCCATCCAACAGTAGTATGAGAAAATAAAAACTATATCACATACATTTTTAACAACTGTTATTGCATGACTGCTCATAGGATCCTGATGTCCACTTACTTGTTACAAGGGATATATCTTGTGTATTTTTCTATTAGACCAGTACAAGTTGAGTAAACAAGGTAAAATCTAAAATTCATTGGAAACTGACAAAGAATCTGTCAGTGTCATCTAAGCAACTTTTGTGTATAAAGCAGAAAAATAATCCAACTTCTCATTGTTGTTCAGTGAAACCAAAGTAGACCCATGGCTTAAGGTGGGAAAAAAAGTTGCAAAATTCAAATTCTGATATCAAATATCCAAAAATTCAGTTACATGTCAACCTCAAATTATTTAACAAAATACAAAACAGCAATCCTAAATCAAGGAAGGCTGAACTGGTAAAACTGACATAGTCATGTAGTGATGAATTAGAAATTATTTAAAGAAATTAATAGCATAACGTTCTAAATCAGAACTATTTTGCCTTTGACTTAGTTTTTATTTGTTTGAGCTTTTTTCAATATTTTCTTTGTCATTTGCAATATAGAATTGTTTGAAGATCTGGTACAAAGAGTGCATTTTTTCCCCTGGTTGTTTACAGGTGATAGCTTTCAAGATTACTAATAGTTGCCAAAACTATTTTATGTCAAAAAGTGTAATCTAATTCTTTTTCCTTGCTGTGGGAATATTCTTAAAATTCCTGCAAATCAGGCTTACTACTCTCTGCTTTGCTGCTCATTGTGGCCTCAGATTAATCTACAAAGTGTCAATAAATCATAAACTCTTTTATTCATGCTCAAAGTGCATTCAATCAATTTTACCCACTGCTGAGCTTCTGGTATTATCAAATGTCTGATCTATCTTTGTGCATTTACTAAATAATGTAGGAATATGATACTGACTGATTATACATTATTTTGAAGCATGGAGAATTTATAGTCATATTAAAATTTCTCAAGCTGACAAAAATTCCATCAGTTGTTGTTGGAAAGTTATGACTAGCACATTCCTTTAACAGGAATACCTTTTAGGTAAAAAAGTTCTTCCTATGTAAAAAGTCTTTGTTAACATGTTTCGGTGTTATAGAAAGGCTCTAATCTACATCTCATTTTCCTTCTTTAAGATTACAGACTATCCTGTAGTATTCACAGAAAGAGGCAGAAGAGCTGTCTGTAGGGACTATCACTTCAATTCTTTCAATTAATATATGTCAGAGGAATAAGATGGACAGACACTGGGCAGATACCAAAGGTAATGGGCTTGAGATTTGGCTGAGGTGTACTGGCATACTCCAAAGGAAGAGGGTGGGCCTACACCTACTGAGGAATTTATCTATTCTATAGATCTTTCTATACAGCCTTTTGTATTGGTTGTAAAATAGACAATCTCAATAAAATGTCATCTTTATTTTTTTCTCATCCTACGGAGAACATAACTGTTCAGTGGTATTAGTAGGGAAGATTTTTATTAGTGGGCACATATAAGAGAATAAGAGGTTGACAAAAAGCTCTGATCACTTACAGTGGAAGGTGCTGAAGATTGCTCTTGCAAAACTTCATAACTTCAGATAATACTTCCAACAAACTGATGAATAGTATACCTAAGCGACAAAGTATGACCATATTGCAATGTGGACAGAATAAAGGTAAATATCACAGACGTCTAGTCATTATCTTACCTCTTACCTCAATTGTTTGTTTGCTTTAAATAATTAAATTATGTCTGACCTTGTCCTCCAGAAAAATAGATATAGGTACTGACCCTCAGGCCATGGATCTTGATCGGACAAAAAAAATCTAAGGTGTGCTAAAGGAGAGCAGAACACTTTTTTTTTAATGCTATCAGCTGAATTTGGCATCTCCATGTTTTGTATTAAAGCTTTTTAGGGTAGCACCCTACTTTTTCCTACTGATTCCACTATTCTTCCCAGATTACATCCATTCACCCCACAAATGGTTGGAGAATTAAGACAGGGCAGCCCAGTATAAATCCTAACTAGGACATTCAGGCTGAAGGACTGTTGGAATAATGCATTTGAAATCAGAAATGTGAAATCTAATTTAAGAATAGATTTATTATGCCTATAGGAACTTAATTCTGACTCCACACTCACATGCGTAACTGTTTGTGTCTATACTACTTTAGAATTCATTGATAAATTGAAAAAAGTTCAGTGGATGGGCAGAACTAGCAGCCATAAAGAAGGGGCAGAGGAAATTAAATTCAATGTATTATAAATTCATATTTATCAATTTCAGATAAAGAGATTTTGATAGGCACAGCAAGAAGGAAGAGGTTTAAAATGAAATTTGTGTTAGAGCTAGGAAAATTTAATATACTTACAACACAGAAAAGTCAAAACCAATATTGATAAAGAATTGAGATAGATAAGCAAAAATATAGAATCGCAGAATCATAGAAAGGTTAAGGTCGGAAAGGACCTTAAAGATCATAGAGATCCAACCCCCCTGCCATGGGCAGGGACACCCTCCACTAGCCCAGGTTGTTCAAAGCCTCATCCAGCCTGGCCTTGAACCCCTCCAGGGATGGGGCATCCACAGCTTCTCTGGGCAACCTGTTCCAGCGCCTCACCACCCTCACAGTAAATATACGAGAGACAGACTTGATCATAGCAGCAGACTATTTTTTCCTCTCCTCAACACAGAATTAACAGGTGAATGCTGTAATGAGGTTTTATTTTACTAAGACTTCATTACATTTTCAAGACATGCTACTACAGAACATTTATTAGCACATTATGAAGTGTTATAAATAATTGAAACTAAGCTGCACTTGTCAGTTGAATAAATGCTTGCAATTCATTATTATTACTTTTTTTCCCCACTCAATAGTCCATAAAATTCAAGAATTTTCATTAAATGTGCAACTTACTATGCAGATGCAGACATGTCCCGACTCCCTCACTGAGATGGTGCTCCTTGTTTTGCCAGCTTAGGGAAGTGACTCCTGGTGACTTGCAAGCGCTCCCTCCTGAGTACACTATTTCCCTGGAGTCTCTTCTCTGTACTCACCTCTGCAATAACAGAGCAACTCAGAAAGAGGTTACCCAATGCAGATTAACATTTGAGTGAGGTAGTTCTGCTGGGCAAAGTAGCATACATTTTGGAAATCCTAAATGGGGAAAGGAGAATTGAAGGAGTGCCCTTGTGACAAATCCCTTAGGACGGGTGCCCCTTAGTGAGTTCTGATCATTGCACGTGACACAAAAATTCTCTGAGGACTGTGCAAATAACAAAAAAATGCTGCCCCAACTGTTCTTCCTTATGTCACTGTCCCATCCCATGCTAATTAATAAGTGAGTGAAGTTTTTTATATATTTTGTTGTTCAGGAAGCCATCTTTACCAGAAGGACAGTAACTTCTGTATCATCCTGATACACAGACTGATTCAGGCAATCCCTAATTTAGTTCAGAGAGTCAATCAATATTTTGTATAATGCAGTGTGCTGCTTTTAATTTTGATAAGCAAAGAATTGTCTTCTGAATCACTTCTTAGGCACTGAATATAAAATCACTGTGTCACTTATTGTTTCAGTTTGATAAGCAACTGAACTGGTCATTGATTAAGCAGAGCGTTTGTCTCAGATTACAATAGAAACTTGATTGTTTCTCCTTTAAAACAGTAACTGCAGCAATCTACTCAGCTCTTCATTCCTGTAAATTCCAATATGATTTGGTATCCAGGACAAATACAACCATGACTATATTTTCTAGTGTTTTAAATGAGTATAATTCTGTTGTTGTATGTGCTGTGAAAATTCATAGTTTTGTGCTATTGTAGAGCCTTTTACCAAGTAAGAGTTTTACTTTCTCAAATGTTATACCTTCAAGCCACCTGAAAATTAGAGTCATTGTAGAGAAAATGTACTATAACTTGTGGCATCCTGTTAGAATGTCCCATAGGCACACATATCAAGGTGTTTCCCATACTTGAAAATCTATGTACAATGTAAGTGTAAAAGATTAAAATCTTCTATATCCACCAGCGTATATGAACTATTCCTGCTGTTGCTGTTATATGCAATTATACTTTTAATTTCAGCTGCCTTTACTGTAGGGTTTAAGCAATGTTGTTAGAAATACATTAATTCCAATGAGAATTTAGCTAGTTAAATNACGAGAGACAGACTTGATCATAGCAGCAGACTATTTTTTCCTCTCCTCAACACAGAATTAACAGGTGAATGCTGTAATGAGGTTTTATTTTACTAAGACTTCATTACATTTTCAAGACATGCTACTACAGAACATTTATTAGCACATTATGAAGTGTTATAAATAATTGAAACTAAGCTGCACTTGTCAGTTGAATAAATGCTTGCAATTCATTATTATTACTTTTTTTCCCCACTCAATAGTCCATAAAATTCAAGAATTTTCATTAAATGTGCAACTTACTATGCAGATGCAGACATGTCCCGACTCCCTCACTGAGATGGTGCTCCTTGTTTTGCCAGCTTAGGGAAGTGACTCCTGGTGACTTGCAAGCGCTCCCTCCTGAGTACACTATTTCCCTGGAGTCTCTTCTCTGTACTCACCTCTGCAATAACAGAGCAACTCAGAAAGAGGTTACCCAATGCAGATTAACATTTGAGTGAGGTAGTTCTGCTGGGCAAAGTAGCATACATTTTGGAAATCCTAAATGGGGAAAGGAGAATTGAAGGAGTGCCCTTGTGACAAATCCCTTAGGACGGGTGCCCCTTAGTGAGTTCTGATCATTGCACGTGACACAAAAATTCTCTGAGGACTGTGCAAATAACAAAAAAATGCTGCCCCAACTGTTCTTCCTTATGTCACTGTCCCATCCCATGCTAATTAATAAGTGAGTGAAGTTTTTTATATATTTTGTTGTTCAGGAAGCCATCTTTACCAGAAGGACAGTAACTTCTGTATCATCCTGATACACAGACTGATTCAGGCAATCCCTAATTTAGTTCAGAGAGTCAATCAATATTTTGTATAATGCAGTGTGCTGCTTTTAATTTTGATAAGCAAAGAATTGTCTTCTGAATCACTTCTTAGGCACTGAATATAAAACCACTGTGTCACTTATTGTTTCAGTTTGATAAGCAACTGAACTGGTCATTGATTAAGCAGAGCGTTTGTCTCAGATTACAATAGAAACTTGATTGTTTCTCCTTTAAAACAGTAACTGCAGCAATCTACTCAGCTCTTCATTCCTGTAAATTCCAATATGATTTGGTATCCAGGACAAATACAACCATGACTATATTTTCTAGTGTTTTAAATGAGTATAATTCTGTTGTTGTATGTGCTGTGAAAATTCATAGTTTTGTGCTATTGTAGAGCCTTTTACCAAGTAAGAGTTTTACTTTCTCAAATGTTATACCTTCAAGCCACCTGAAAATTAGAGTCATTGTAGAGAAAATGTACTATAACTTGTGGCATCCTGTTAGAATGTCCCATAGGCACACATATCAAGGTGTTTCCCATACTTGAAAATCTATGTACAATGTAAGTGTAAAAGATTAAAATCTTCTATATCCACCAGCGTATATGAACTATTCCTGCTGTTGCTGTTATATGCAATTATACTTTTAATTTCAGCTGCCTTTACTGTAGGGTTTAAGCAATGTTGTTAGAAATACATTAATTCCAATGAGAATTTAGCTAGTTAAAAATGTTTATTTCACAAAAAATGAACACTAGCTTTTGATTGGTGTGTAGCCTGAAAAGCTCATTGATGCTGAAAGCTAGTTTGGAATCATAGGTTCCATTTTAGGTTAAGGTAGAAATCTTTTAATTCTTGCAAATTCAACTGTTTCTGATACCTTTATTTTCTCTAACACAAGTCATGGTCTGCCTCTGACATGAAAGTTAGTTGCTGTGGAAATGTTTATGGTATCAAAAAACAGGATTACGACCTCAGGTAAGGAACAACCAAGAGGAGCAGATTAACTCTTCTGGCTATGAGATACCATCAGATGGGAACAAAAAAGCTTTGAAAAATGCCTTTCTATGTCTTTAAGATGATAAGGTTTAATTGAAGATCCATCGATCTGTTTGTCCTCTCCTGGAAAGGATTATTATCTTCAGGTGTTCCATAAACAGTTTAGAGTGTAAAAGTGCCCCAGAAGGAAGGTAGCTTGGTAGCTTGAGCAAAAGCATTTTGAAAGAGATGGAGAGAGGAGATAACATTTTCTTCCAGAAAGCACTGTATGAGGAAATTTTTACACAATGTAAATTAAATATTGTTCTTATGGGAGTGGTATCCGTGCTTGACCTTCTGCAGCTGTTTGATCATTAGGGATCCTGAGTACAAATTTTTGTGTATCTGCAAGCAAAATCAGGCACCCAAAGGACAACTGCAGTGGCCAAGACTTTGGATGAGTCCCTAACACTCACTGAAGATGCTTGGATCAATGTAGATTATGAATACACAGAAATATATTTCAATCTGCAAGGAATACTATATTTTTGTAACATTACTTGGAAGAAATTAAAATTCTTTATAGCCTTCCTAGAATGCTTACGTTTCACTATTATAGGATTATTTATGTCTGCCTGTGCAATTGCTATCAGACAGTCAGGATCCTAGAGCATCTTAACTTCTTCCAGTGTTCATTTATTTCAATGGCATATTGAGAAACTTTCAAAATGCAAAATAAAGCACTTAATTGTGAAACGACTAAAAGTGAAGCAGTAATGAATCCTGAAAAAGTCAGGAATGGAGGAGTGAAGCTGAGCTCTGGAAGAAGGGTGGAATGGGAGGAAGGTGGTTTAGGCTTTTTAGTCTTTGTTTCTCACCGTCCTACTCTATTTTTATTTTTTTAATTGGTAATAAATTAAATTAATTTTCCCCAAGTCAAGTGTTTTTTGTCCATGACAGTAACTCTTAAGTGATCTCCTTGTCTTTATCTTGATTCATGACCTTTTCCATCTTACTTTATCCCCCTGTTCTGTTGAGGAGGGGGAGTGATAGAGCAGCTGGATGGGTATCTAGAGGCCAGCCAAGGTCAACTTACCACGTTCAGGTATTTATCCTGAAATAGATACTGCTTACACACTTGGATTGTTAAAATATTGCATGACTCCTCCATGGGTCTCACCACATTCTAGGACACCCATTTGATTTTTCCCACCTCTGACTCCTTTAGAGAGCACAAGTGAGGTTCAGCAATGACTGCATACTTCCATATCAGAAACCATTTGACTCCTCTGAGACAGAGAGAGAAAGACGGTGAGAGGGAGAAAAGTAATAAGCAAGAGAGAGAGGAAGAGATAAAGAGAGAGGGGAGCTGTCTGTGGCTCCCTTTGCTGTGTGGACTGGAGGTGGAATTCTCTTGCCTAAACCTCGACATCTGGTGTCATTCAAGGCCACCCATTACTCCTACATTAATGCATCCAGCTTCTGACCACTACTCCAGAAAGGGACTGTTGCCTCATTTCTGCCACCCTTGTTTGGCTATCTTGAACATCCTATGTAATCTCGAATGGCCTGGATACACACATGTATTCAAAAAAATCATGACCAAGCTCTTTATCGACTCTACTGGGAGTGTAGGCACCTAGTACGAATTTATGTATCTTAACCTCCAACTGAATTCCATTCCTAAGTTTATCTATGTTAGTCTCAAACTGAATTCTGCTTTCATAAATCTATTTGTGGCTTTCTGGACACTGGCCAGATTCAGACTAGAAACTGTTTAGCTGCATTACAGGGGCACTAAATCTCCTCAATTGCAGCTGGGGAAATGGATTTTTTCCCTACTGTCGCTGTCATCCTTTTCTTCCTTTTCTTCCCAACTGTGTGGCTGTAGCCATTGCTGCAAATATCCGTCTTGGCTCAGGGTCAGGGAAATACAGCAAATTAGATTCGCACATCCAGACCTCTCACCATGTAGGCAGAGTAAAAGTGTGGCTTGCTGCACTTACCATTATATCCATGTTCATTATCAAAATAAAAAGAGAAAATGTTTGATGCTGACACTGAGGTGCAATGGAACAAAAATCGGGGCATCCCTTATTATAGTTTCAGAGTTAAACAATCCTTCATTGTTCTTGTAAGGAAGCCTTCTTGCTGACTCCTTCAGTAGTCTGTCATTTCTGTTAAGAGAAAGTTTTACCAAAAAGCAATAAGAGCTGAGCAATGGAAATAATTTCTCAGAATGTCCTCTGAAAACTTATTTTCATAATTATAAGCTTAGGCTTGGAACAATTTATTTTTAACAATATAGTTCAACAGAATAATTATCTATTAATTTTTTAAAAATAAATAGAATGCCCCATCTCATAATAAATTAGATGCTCTTGGCCTGGATTAATCTGAGACAGAGTTAATTTCTTCATAGTAGCTAGCAAGAGGCTGTGTTTTGGATTTGTACTAAGAAGAAAGCTGGTAACAGTGATGTTTATAGTTGTTTCCAGGACAGACCAAGGTCTTTTCAGCTTCTCTGCTGTGCCAGTGTCTGCAGGTGCAGGAGAAACTGTGAGGGAGCACAGCCCCAATTGCCAGCCTGGGATTTGATCTTGGGTTCAGAATTGAGACCCAAAGTGGCCAATAGTCTATTCCACAACATGCATGTCATGCCCACTATATAGGTGAGGGCTCTCCAGAAGCTCATCCCTTCTTGCTAAGGGCCAGCCCTCTTTCCAGGTTGGCTCTCTCAGGGTGGTTCCTCTCACCAAGTTGGCTCCCTCCCTCAGTCAGCTCTCAGTCTGGGATGCTTGGGCTCTTATCTCTGTTCCAGAATTGCAGTTTCAGGACTCTACCTGTCCGGGATCATTAGCCGGAAACGGGCTGAGCCTTGGCCATTGGGTGATGAGCAGTATCACTGTGTATCACTCATTTGTCTATATTATTATTTTTCAATATTATTATGTTTTTGTTATTAAATTGTTCCTATCTCAACCCACGACACTTTTTTCCCTTTACCCCTTTCATTCACTCCCACATCCCTGGGGGGGGCAGGTCGAGGTGGTGGTGAGTGANCCTGGCCTTGAACTCCTCCAGGGATGGGGCATCCACAGCTTCTCTGGGCAACCTGTTCCAGTGCCTCAGCACCCTCACAGTGAAAAATTTCTTCCTAATGTCTAGTCTAAATCTACCCTCTTTCAGCTTATGAAACTCATCACATCCTGTATCTTTTGAAGAATGAGGAATATAAAAAAAATTATATTTATGATTGACAGCAAAATTAATATGTTTTTTTAAAATATAGCATGTAAATACATCCAATGAAATCTATATACGTGGAGAGCCATGAAATGTCAGATGCCATTATTCCTTCTTACCCATCAGTTCAGCTTCTGGTTTGTACTGGAAGTTATGTCTGTGCACCTTGCTGAGAAAAAAAAATATTATTTTTTTCCTGCTTTCTTATTCCTGTTGCCTCACATTTAGAAAGTTAAATCTTGTTTCTTCTAGAACCTGTATCATCAGCAGAATTGTACCTAAATTGTCATTTACAAGGCCATTCAGTTACACACCAGAAGCAAGACCATAGCTTAGGACATACTGAGGACAATCGCAGAAGAAAATAGTGTTATATAACTGCAGGAGAAGGTGTAATTTGTCTTCAGATCTTTTATGATGGAATTGTTTCACAAGAAAGATTAAGATCGCAGAGCTTTTGTTATCTCTGCTTGATTTTTCTAACCTTGTTGTTAGTGAGAAATAAGCGTTTTGAGCTAATTCAAACTCACCACACCAGCACTTATGCAATCAGTTTTCTGAACATATGTATGCTATATCCCTTCACACAAATATTTTTTGAGAGGGACATCAACAAAACACAGTTACTTGATATTATCTTGCATGTCCATTTGCAAATCAGGTTAATACTGGAGTTAAGTGTGCAGCCTCTTCAGTTCCCTGCTACTTCCCTGCCAGTGGCTCTGCCTAAGCCCATTTAAGGACAATAAATGGACTTGCCCAATATATGTTAAATTATTCACATGCTTCCAGAATTTCCTTTATTCCCCTTCAAACAGTTTGAGATAGAGGCTGTCATGTGCTGAGATAATGCTGCCGCAAATGTTTGAAGTAACAAAGAGGAGAGGAGAGGGAGAGGAATTGCCATTTCTTCTTTTCTTGCACACTTTGCCATGTTTATATGCTGTAATATCAGATATACTTTCCATTCAAATACAAAGACAGACATTTTGATTTGTTTGACTGTACATATGAGTTGTGTATTTAATTCCAAGAGTAGAATGTGGCCTTAATTAAAAAATTCAGGTATCTAATTTTATTCTTGACTGTTTATCTTACCTTAGTACCCATCACAGTAAACCTCATGGTTGCATAAAACTTATGCCAGTACATGCATTTTACTCTCATAACCAGTGAGCCTTTGTTCTCAGTGTTTTATGTTCCATTAAATACATTATTAAATGTGGCCTTCTAGCTTTAATTAGAGGATCTTTTCCTATTTTTAATAACAGTATTCTATTTGTTGTTCCCCTAAGAAACTGAATCCTCTTATTATTTTTTTTGCTAGCAGACAATTTACAATATTTTAGCAACTTACATAACCATTCCTGATCTTTATAAAAATGCATCAGTTTCACCAAATAAATAATTATGACTGTCTCAGCATGTGTTGTCTTATAAAAAGAAAAGAGCTCTTCCTCTAGCTTCTAGCATTCTTCCTTTCCTAGAATTTACCTTAAACTATGGTTTGCAATTAACATTTTGTCTGTTCTTGTAAATCATTGGATTAAAGCAAAAGATTATTTAGATCCTAGAAGTCATTTGCCTCTGAGCTGTTATACTCTAATTAGAAATATAGTTTAGGAGTTCATTCACCCCTTGCAAACAAACCAAGCAAACTGAGAGTTACCATCACACTATGAGACCAGAGACAGCTAGGAAATTCTAATCTGCTTAACTACTCTACAGCAATGTGTAAATAATAAGTATTTTGGAAGTAACAGTGTAGATATCATTCACATAAAACAAATATAAGTAAAATCTTGTTGCGTAACTCATATATGTAGCATAATTAACAATCATATAAAGTAATAGCACAAGTAGGCAGGGATAAAACCAGAAATACTGAAAACTGGGTGTTTCAACTAATGAGACACATAAAAAGTAATAAGAAAATCTTTAAGAATATATTGGAACTATGACGGGACCAAAATGAAAGGAAAGACACATAACAAAGAAAGTAATGAATTATACAAAGATGAACTTTCTTTTTTGTTTAATCTTTCTTGGAAAAGTGAACTATGACCAGATTAAGTTTAAGTAAGTTAATTTAAAAATTGAGTAGAAATTTAGGGTAAAGTTTAGAAAGAAAAGTCTAAAGAATATGGAGATAACATAGAAACACGCAAGTTCAGAAAGTCTAATGAATGTGTCTGATAAACTAACCAAAGCACTCTTTGAACCATCAAAGTTTATATTTAAAATTTCTCTAAGAACAAAGGAAGTATCCCTGGACTGAAAAAGGAAAAAGTATATCTATAAAGATAGAAAAGACACCTTGAGGAATTTTGGATAAATCAGTATGCTTCAAGTGCCTGGAAATATTCCTAAACCAACAAGCAAACATTTATAGGAAACTAAATGGCAATGAAGAAACAGAAAAAAAGAAAATGTAGGCTTTTCTGGATCATGACAAATGAGTCTAAATTCATTCTTTGACATGAAGGGAAGAGGAAACAGATATTATACAGGAGAAACAGAATCCTTTGAAGGATTTTGGCACTATACTATATGGCATCACTATAAAAAGAAGCTGAAATCTTCATTGGAAACAAATTGAATTGTCATTTCCTGGGGATATCTTGGACAAATTAATCCTCCTTCATTGCAGAAGCTGGAGCGGGTGATTTCTGGGGGTTTGATGAGCCCTGCAGTTCTTGGTTTGTACCCTACAGCCAACTAGTCTTCACGCTGCATTGTGTGACAAAGGAATAACAGCGGAATTTTGGCAATAGGCAGGATTGGTTTTGCCCTCTGCTGTGAAGACCACATTGAGTTGGCCCACTGTCCTCCCTGTATTTCTGGTATCTATAGGCTACTGACTGCAATCTGAAGTGTGAAGTGGCCATGATTTAAATAGACATGCTGGCAGATAAGCTTGGATCCTGCTCACCAGGTTGTCACAGTGGAACTGAATTCAGTGCACTTTAAATATTGAATTGAGGATCCTGGGAAGTTTTGCTGGCAGCACTGAATACCACTAGTACCAGGACCAATTTTTTTTTTCCAGTATTTAATATAAAACAGCTAATATAAACCTGTTTATCTACTAACTTGCACATGACTGAAGCTAGGTTAATTAAAATGAGTTGCAGTCATATCTTCAGGCACACAGTAGATGTAGGGACAAAAAAGCCTGACAAGACAATATTCACAAATGCCTCACAATAATTGTTTCTACACCTTTCTTTTCATGGAAGTTAGTTTTTTCCCCTGGACATTTTGTCTAAGTTTGCAAGCATACAGTATTACCTTAGTTCTAAAATCAAACTTTTAGAAAACCATATTCACCATAAAAATATAAATTTAGCTCAAACTGTGAGGTAAGTAAACTGGCAGGTGAGTAGAAGCAATGGGGATAAAGCAGCACATACTATAAAATCTCAAACTTTCAAGTGCAAGTCTACTGAACAAAAATTGTTAAATCTGCATTGTTTTGCCCCAATCACAGCAATGATTTATGCACAGTGAGTGAACAAGTTGTTCTTTTTGATCTGATAAAAATATCAGAAATAAAAATGAAATCCTATAATGTAGAAGTTCAAAGACACATTATTTATCTAAGATGCTTGGAGCCCTGAGTTTTGGATATCTGAAGAAGAAGGCAGTGATGTCTGGACATCAATTAATTAGACTAGACAGTGGCTAGTCTAACAATGTGTAATATTTTTACATTAAAGAAAGAAAAATCTTTGTCTATCCTTACAAGCATACTGGAGTAAATACTAAACTTAGTACATTCCAAATGTGAATAAAAAAATATTATTTTATTATCTGTGTAACAGAATTTGGGGACCTTTCTCTAATATTACCTTTTGTAATGCTGTTCTGGTTAACAAAATAAAATTTTAGTTGGTTTCCTTAGGATTTAAAGGCTGTCTGTCCATTTGTGTATAAAACTAATTTTACAAGAATCTCACTTATTGCTCTTTGTTTTGGTTTTTATAAAAATTTATGATCTGTGACACTCCTGAGTAAAACTCAGACACCTTCCCCGTATCAGTAAGTTAATCTAAATTGAGAATCAAATTTTCTAGCCAACAAGAACATGGATTTTCTATTGTCCTTTTGCTTCTTTGTGAGTGCAGGCTAAATAAGGTCACATATGTGAGGCAATCACAGTAGTGGAGGCCCTATCAAAATGTTGGCATTAGAACAGAATTGTTTTCTGATTAATGTTAACCTGCTTTTGCTCTTTTTCTCAAGAGTACACAGAGAAATAAAAATTTGCCTCCACTCCCTAAATTATGACTTTGTTTGTTTTCTTCTCTTTGTTTCAAAGAGCTAACACTAGCTGGGAAACAATTTGCAGTATAATTCTCTCTTTTTAATTATTCAAAAAATCTGGAGCTTTCAATTTTCCAGCCAAATTCTTAGTCACCGCATGAGGTAAATTTTATTTGCAAACATACAGGAAGTAGAGTAAATCTTTGGCCCTTCTTTATTATCTCATGAGGGGAATCTTTCAAAAAGGCAATAGCATGAAGAGTAGAAGAGCAAAAATTGTACTGTGCAATTTGCCATAGAAAATGTAATTCGGGAGAATTTTTCACTAAGTTTTTCTAGACATAATTGTTTTGATCTGGCTGAGTTATTACAAAATGTGTGCTGTTTTTCTTTTTTCCTTTTTTTTTGCTATGCTCTACTGAATTTTTCTTGCTTTTATTGAAACAAATAGGTTTGCTCTTTGGTGGAGGTGGACTGATATTTAGGTAGATGAGTGTTGTACATAAGTGCACAGTTAAATAAAACAGGTAATTAAAAAAATAATATGTAACATTAGAGTTTACAGTGTGTTTGTTTGCCCATTTGTTTGCATGAGAACCAGTTCAAATTCTGTCTATTCCCTTCCATCACCCAAAAAATATGTTGTCTTTTCTACTCATTATAATGTGATAAGTGCAGGATTTGTGTGTATATGAAGAGAAGGATTCATAGGGATTTCAGTAAAGGGAAGGGTTCAAGAGCTGGCTGGCATGCATTCACAAAATAATACGTTATTGGGATTTACTGGATGAAGAGGAGAAGAGTTTAACTGATGCATTATCAAGTCAGATCCTGCCCCACATCTGAACAGGTAGAGAGGAGCAGAATCAGAAATGTTCTGATGTTTCTAGTAGATAATGAATGACTGAAAATATTTTCCTTAAACATAAAAAAGTCTTGAGAAAGGTGTGTTTGCAAACTGAAATTTTCTTCTGCTAGAATTAACTACAACAAATTTTGATGGATTATTTGGACATCTATTTTAGCTTTAAGAGAAAGTGTGTATTTACAATAAAAGTATTATTTTATTCGATTTTTTTTTAATTTCAGAAGTAGGAGCTGTCAGAGCAAGTAACAACACAGTAATAGCCAGCATCAGCTGTGCATTTTACACATTCATATGGCTGACTGAGTGGGAACATAGCAATATAAATTGTTTAAGCAGAGGAGCTATTTAAACTGGGAAAACACATGGGGAAATAACTGCTGAAAATCAGTTGAGGAGAAAGCAGTGACAAGAAGTCGGACGTACTAAGCCGTTAACCTGAACCAAAGCATTTATATGCCTATCTTCCCTTGAGGCATGTGCCCATAATTATTAAAGAAATTCTGTCTGAAAACTGTCCACTGAAAATCTGTCCTACATCTGTCCTTTCTGCTTTTGCAGCTAACTTTTGCTCTTAAAACAAGTTATGTTCCTGAAAATTTAATTCAGCTTGAGTTTAAGGGATCTGGGTTAAGCTCTAATTCTCAGAGGTCTCAAAGATTTCACAATTAAGTGGACAGAATTAAATTCTTGCAATATCTGGAAAAGGCCAGTAGAAGAAATTTGTAACGTCTGAATATCTTAAGGTCCTGGCACTGATGTTTATGTTTTCTTTGGCTTAATCTATTTCTCATATGATTTATTACTATAGTTTATTAACATGGGAGTTGTGCTAACACAGCTTTATTGTTGCTGGTGTCAGCTGAGTGTTTCTACAAGGCACAGCAATGCTGCTAATTGTGGCAGTTCTCCCTCTGCACTGCAGCAGACCTCGCAGTGGGCGTTCTTGTTTTCAAGTATCTCAGGCAATCTAAGAAGTACACACCAAAACTTTGACCGATGACTGCCTGTTTCCTGTGTACTACAGCACACATATTCTGTACTGTATCCTACCGTGGGGAGCACTGTTGCCTTAAAATAGATCACAAAGTGCCAACCTCTTGGATCAAGAAGCTGCTGAAAATCACGAAACTGTGTGCATCTACACCCACAGCTAGTCAGCAAGAGAGAAAGCACTGGCCAGGGAAGACTGGGTGATTCTACACAGAAAGTTCAATATTGTCTCAGATTCAGATTTATGCTAAAAAATCCCCCTTTATTCACTAACTTTAGTGTTCTAGCACTAAAGGTATTGAAGTCTGGGATTTATAGCATTTCTAGAAGGCATTTACAAGAGATCGAGATTGTCTCTATGCCATGCAGATAGAACTGACTGCAGCTCCAACCCAGAGACCTGGAGAGGAGAATTTCACCCAGACAGTTATCAGACTTCACCTCCTATTCTGCAATAACAATTAAAGACAACCAGCAGCACTTTTTAAAATTATTCCTTAATGTTCCTGACCACACGAACACTCTCAGAATGTTTTTAATTTAGCCCTTAAATCACCCAAGAGTTTTCAAACAAGAACTTTCTCAAGTTGCAGGAGAGACTTTAGAAAACTATTTCTCTCAGCTTTTAGTTCTTACCCTAGTCTGACTACAGTACCAGCTTCAACTATGAAAAGTTTTTAATCTGCACTAACTTAACAAATGTAGTGCAAATTCAAAAACATGCTTTAAGCGAGCCGGAGACCAAAAGCAAAATTACTTAATGACACGGGGGCTTGGGTTTTTTGTTTATTTGTTTTACAGTTTTTAGTGAAGTTCTGAAGTTGTGTTTTTCAGGGCTACCAAGACAGAGTCACAGGGATTTGAAAAGCTAAGTTGAAACATGTATAAAAGGCATGCTTTTTGTATAAAGTGTAGGAGAAAGGGGTATCCAAACTGTCAGTTTGTTGCTAACTTTCTGTTGCAACAGTGGTGCACTAATGACCCCCATTGTGGGACATTTTCTTTGGCCACAATAACTTCAGTGTATAAATTAACATAGGCATCTTCACTGTGCCCCTGGTTCAACAAAGCATTTCTGAGCATACCAAACTTTAATCACATTGTCCCACCTGTTTTTTTAAGGTTAGCTTGTGATTAGTTGCTGTGCTGAATGTGGTCCTTTGGTAAGAATAAAATCATTCTTTTGTTAGTCCTTTGTTTTTTTCACTGTTTCCAAGAAATACAATACTGCAAAAAAATTATACTTCCCTCAGAGAAAGGCAATTCTCTCTTATCAAAGCCGTTTCGGTAGAAAAATCTGAGTATCAAAACCAAACTCAGAACTTGTTTTTCTCTCAGTGAAGTTTTGCATTTAAATGTGGAGGTTTATATTCGTAAGGAACATGTGGTATGAACAGAACAGTCACTTCATATCTTTATAAAACTCATGTACAGCATATGGTTAAGGTACTTTACTGGCAGAATTAGGCAACACTGCTTCTCAGAAACTAAAAATCCATTATATACTCAGCATTAAAACTGTGCTAGTCTTAGCTTGGTGAACTAGACATGACTTGGCATGAAGATAGATGACATTAGGCAAGACAGAAGAAGGTTTCCAAAATTCCCATGAAGTTGCTTATTTTTAATTTGCATGCATTACAGATGAATTCGGTACAGTCACTGAAGACAATGGCAAATCTTCCTTTCACTTTAATGGGGTGGAATTTCAGTGCAGTATTTTTATCACTTGAAAATAAGTTTCAGATAGGAAGATGTGTCACTGTAGCAGACATGGAAAAATGCATAATTTGAAAAGAATTTTAAGGAGAAGAAGGAACTTTGAAGAATTCAGGCAGGATTAAGGTATTACTCCAGTAAAAATAGAAAGCTTGAAAAAAATTGTGACGTAGATTGGTCATAGAAAGTGGAATTAGGAACTTCAAACAGGGAAAGATGAGGTGCTTAGAGACACATGGAAGCAGTGCAAAGCCAAAATGTTAAAACTGTATTATCCAGACTATTTCTGATCTTACTGTTATTATCATGCACTTACAATAGTACCATAAGGGAACTTTTAGGTGAAGAGACTTACCACACAGTTCCAGACAACTTGAAAAAGTTTTGTATACCTCAAGGACTTCTATGAACTAAAAACTACTATGCAATAAAGCAATCTGAAGAAAATTTATACCAGATTTGCAATTCCAATGTGTAATCAGATTAAACATAAAAAATTGTAAAAGAATGGTAACAGAATGATAGGACTACAGAGAAGAAAACTCAGATATAAGGAAAAGCTAGAACAGAGATAGCTGTTATAAATTATAACCTTAATAATTTGTTATAATAGTCTTTATAAGATGATATACTGCATAATTACATTTCGGACAGAAGCTAGGTCATGCTCTGGGAATGTGTCAGGCAGTTTCAACCTGCATGTTTTAGGCACAGGAGAGTTATATGCAACAAAGGACAAGTTACTATAAGAAGAAAAATTAAGTAACTTGAAGTAATTTTTTTTCACATTGGCTCTGTTTTCTGTATACATTGAGTAGCTGCAAAGTTATACAACAGGACAACTGACAACAAATCAGCATACAATAAAAAGAACCTATTTCCAAGCGTATACATGCACATGCATTCAAATGTCACTAAAAGCACATCCGGCTTCTAATGGCAACTGAGGGACCTGTTCCATCTTGCCCTTTATGCTGTTTTCCAGCAAAAGTTTTTTCCTTAAATGGTTTTTCTTTAAAATGTAATTACTCTTCTGTGAGTGACAAATCTGAAGACAAAATTAAGTCATTTTGCAGTACTCAGTGCAAATAAGCACCTCAACAATTTTTCCAAAGCGTGAAACTGACATTTTTTTCCAACTCAGATAGCTCAAAACCACAAACATTTAATTTTATCAAATCCCCCTTTCAGTCACAGAAAAGAAATAATCTTGGCATTGAAAACATGCCTGAAAAAATGTCACCCATATAAGCAATAATTTTCGGTTTATAAAAGCCTCAAAATAGTGGCTTAAGAGGAAAACATCCCTTAACCATTCTGACAACCATTGTAAAAGCATTATACATGTTATTTTCAAAATGGTGTATGACAATCATGTTGAACATCTGACTGGAAGCAAAGAATGTAAAATTGTGGCCCCTGCTGAAGCCAATAGAAAGCTTTTTCTTCATATTTCCAGTCAAAATTTTACTGATTTTGGGATTGTGGACTTGGAACAGGCAAGATGACTTTGCCTTCTGTCTTACCTGGTTCCTGAACCTCTGAACGCCCAGTCAGTGCTGGAACAACGGCCAAGTAGCCCCACAGCAGAGGGAAGTGAACAGAAGATGCCTTTCAGTTGCCACTGCCTCTCTTACAGATTCAGGAGGAGAATAGGAATTACATGAGACAACTAGCATCTGCAGCAGAGAAGTAAGGTGAAGAAAAATGTGAGGACATGAACATACAGAGCTGTTGAGGACCTAAAAACAGGGTCCAAAAGAGCAGATTTGACTGGGAAAGGGCAATACAAGAGCCACTGCAGGGCAGGTCAGTTCTGATCTATGACCTCTGAGATGGAACATAATATTAATGAACAGAAAATAGCTCCAGGGAAGTAAAATGTGTGTGAAAGAGAGGCAGGCAAGAGCAGCATGGATTTGTAATAACACTACACACACATATAAGTAAAACCATCAAATCATTCTTCAAATGGGAAAAGTTAATTCTGAGGTGGATGCTGTTAGATACTGGCAATCATCCATATTTGAAGAACATATGGCAAAGATTTTTTGGATCCAAGAGGATGACAGAACCCATACCCTCTGCAACCTGCAGTCCAAACAGCTTCCTTAACAAAATGTAGATGCTCGTCACTCAGCTGCCTAACATTTCATTCCTTTGTGACAGAAGACATGGAATCCTCCTAAGAAGTGCAGCTACTTGAGTGTTTCAGAGTTAGATCTGTTAAATCCCTACAAACCTTTAGAAGATATGAAGAACCATATGTACAGAAGCAGTGAGTGATAAATCTAACTTTCCCGTGTACGTAACAAGTGGCACAACCTCCACTTTGGATCTATTTAAAGGTACCACAAGTATTCCATCTGTCAGATCCTTCCTCTCAGCTGATGACAGCAGGCAGTTTGGGTTCAGCCTTCATCAGACGGAGCCACTGTACAGGCTACAGAAAGGTTGTGGGCCTGGGAAGAGTTCTTTAGTGAATGGGGTTAGAAGTCCACGGAGTGTAGGCAAAAAATGAGACCGCCTGTCCTACAGGAGGCTTGGAAGATCCATGAGTGAAAGTTACTGCATATAAAAAAAATAAATAAATAGCAGCAGGAATGGTGACCTGTGGTGAAGAGCACAGTCACTGAACAAAAAAGTGAACTCTAAATTTATTTTTACATTTTAATTATTGAAGCCATTCTTATAATTCCTGAACAGAGTGCTGACCGTAATGGGAAATCTCTTGGTGTTACTGTGGCTATATAGTTTGTCAAATCATATGCATACTATTGAAAAGCTTCCTTAAGCTTCTTCACTATTGTCCCTACATGTATTTCCTGTTTGTCTTTAAGTGACAACATATCAAACAAATTGGAAGTACAAGCTAGGTTAATACTGTGAAGACTTGTTTCACTATGCTGTAAAATATACCAATAGTTTGAAAAGGCATACCTGTTCCAAATAAAAAAATAGAATACTATGAAGTGTAGTCTGTTAAACTCTTACAGAGCAGAATTAATAGGAAAGAAATATGACAATAGACAGTAGCAATCCTATACACGAAAATCCAAATGTGAATGTTGGTGGTCTCCTTAGGGTACTGTTCTAAGGGTAGATACCTGCGCAGCTCCTGAAGCCTGTGTAAATGTTCAATTAAAACATAGACAACTAAAAGTAACTTTTTTTTTAATACCAACTCTTTAAAAGGTCTATTGTCATATGCATGTTGCTTACTTATACAGTGTAGATGGATGTTTCACTGCAAGAGTACTTACTCTCTCTGGGCCATCAGCATGCCACAATTTGTATGACCACATACAAACAACAACATTCTCAACAAATAATCATCAATAATAATGTATTTTAAAAAGCCATAAAAAACAGAAAAATATTAATTTTTGTCCCTGGTTTTGGAAAACATTACTCGCAAGGTGGGTACCTGATAAACTGACTCCAGCCCCATTCTACTGCCTACTTATTTGTTCCTTAGGCAGGAAAGGAATCACCTGGGTCAGTGGTTTCAAGCCTTTTCAATTGCAGGTGTCTGTAGTTAAAAAAAAAAAAGAACCTGTAGTTTATCTATCCCTCATACCCCTGATCCTAATGTATTCCCAAGTCTTTGTGTTAAATTGAAGAGCTTCAAATGACTGAAAGACACTGATCCATTGATTAGAGTACAAGAGAAGACCAGCAGGCCTACTCCTGCAAATTTGAGAAGATTTTAGGTAAACTGGTGATAGAGTCTGTTTTAGTAAATCTGTTGCTTTTCCTGGGTCCCAAAGAGGTGAAGGTGACCCTCTTCGTGCCCTGAGCTGACAGTCTAGGCACAATCTCAGCCTGGAACCAAAGTGCTCTGGAGAGAGAAAGAATTCATACCTGAGTTTGGGGGTCCCCTTGCTCCTCTTCAATGCTATTTTGCATACATAGCCCAAAGTAAACCTGCCTCTGATTCATCAGCCAGTGAAAAGGTATTAGGAATATATACAAAAGAAAGTTGACTTCAAGCAAGTTCAGCTTTAGCCAGAAGAGCAGCTAAGGTGACTCATGTCAATGGCACCTGCATTTTTTCTGCCAGGACAATCAGTGGAGAAAGACAGTCCTCCCCAAAGACAGTCTGAGGTTAGGCTGAATGAAATTACAATGAACAAAATATAACAAAAATTATCTGTTCATTGGTAACAGAGGATAGAGTTCTTAGAAAAGACCATAATTTTATCGGGCCCTGAGCTCTAGTAAGTACTGGGAAAATGGTGTAGTAAAATTATGAGTATCGCTTTATTTGGACATAAAAAAATGCCACATCAGTCTAGTACAAGAGAGATTGGGATGTGGAATACACTGCTGGAACTCTGCTAAAAAACAGTAAATTTAGGCATTTGAATTATAATTTCTTGGGTTCCTGACACTTATATAACGCAATGGGCTTTGTATTGGGGTAGGCTTCAAGCTGCAGGCAGCGGGGCTGCAGGAGGGTGTCTGTGAGGAGAGGAGAGGCCGGGGCTGCCCCGTGCCGGACACAGCCGGTTCCAGCCGGCTCCAGCCCACCCACCGCAGGGCACGGCTGAGCCCCGCAGACAGGGTGGGGGTGCCTGAGGGAAAAGGTGTTCAAGAAAGGGCAAAAACCACTGCACAGGCAGTGAGGAGTGGGGAAAAAGGTGCGAAAAGCAATACTGTGAACACTGAGGTCAGAGCAGAAGGAGGGAGAGCTGGTGCTGCAGGTGCCAGAGCAGAGATTCCCCAGCCGCTCCCGGAGAAGTCCCTGGTGCATTACATGTCCACACTGCAGCCCCATCCCCTCTCCAGGGGAGCCTGGAGTGAAGGAGTGAAGCAGAGCCTGGGAAAGCAAGGAGGAAGGATGTTGGGTTTATGTTTGGCTTTTTGTTTCTCACTATTCAAACATATTTTAGTTGGCAATAAATTACATTTATTTTTCCCCAAGCTGAGTCTCTTTCGCCTATAAGTTATTAGTAAACGATCTCCCTGCCTTTATCTGAACCCACGAGCTTTCCCGCTCCTGTTCTTCCCGTTTTCTCTGCACCTGGTCTGGCTGGGCCTGGGTGGTAGTGAGCAAGCAGCTGGGTGGGCTTTTGACATTTGGCCAAGGCTAACCTACCACAGGCTTTTATAAACTCTCCTCCTTAACCCTACCTTTACATCTTCTGTTGCTTGCCTTCTATGTCATAGGACTCTTTTAGGTGAACAAAACTAAACACAGCAAATTTGGCCTATTTCATCCTCACCTTACCGGGAGAAAAATTACCCTTCTTAAGTGCCAGTTCCTATCTTTGCTTACAAAGAGAGCTTGGAGTGATTAGATTAGCTGCAGAGGAGTGCTGTAGGCATGAAAAGTTAGTCCAGATTAATGTAATCCTTTATGCCCACAACTGCTCTGAGGTTTTAGGTGTGCCTGAGTGGCAGTACATTTAATCTGAAGGGAACTTCAAAGAAGACTATTCAAATAGAAGGGTTTGAGGTGTTGTATAAGAGAAGTAGCTAGGGAAATCTTCCTGTTAATGAGGCTAGTTGAACACTCAGAGTTCCTCTGCTCAGTCTTATGACTTAGATGATATTTTTTTAGTTTAGCAAAATGCTAGTCTGGTCTTTCGTTATGTAAATTAATTGGATACATTCAAATAATAATTTTAAAATTTAAATATAATAATAAAATAATATAAAAATAATAATTTTTAAAATTTAATTTAAAAAATTTTTAAAGACTTTTTGCATTAAAGATAGTAGGTGAATTAACACAATCACAAATTTCTCTTCTCTAAATCCATCATTTTGCAGATACGCAAGTAGGTTATCCTAACAAAAATATCCTGTGTTCGAATACTTGCATATAAAAAGGAGCATAAAATTGTTTATTGTAAGAATCTCAACTGGGTATTCATTCATTATAAAATACAGTTGGAACACATGCTGTGGTAATTGGCAAATCTATATACCGCCTTATTTTAAAGCAAAGTAGAAAAATAAAGCTGTCTTTTTAAAAATATGGCTTAATCCAAATGTACATGAGCTTGCTATAATGTCTATATAACCCACATTTTTGCTGTTCAGTGCAATGAATAATCCACACTTTTTTCTATTCAGTTTAATAAACCACTTCATACAACCTCTTCAGACTGATGATCTGTTGTTTACGACAGACTGAACTGTTTAAAAGAACTAGCTTAGTCATAAATACTGCCAGGTGTACACTTAGGGAACTGTCACCTTCCTCGCATCACTGACTGTTGTAGTATTCATCCTACCCACTTGAAAAGAATGGACGTACAGATACTTCCCTTAAAATTTTTTAGGGATAGATATGTACACGTTCACATGCAGGATACACTTCATAATTTTTAAAAGAGTATTCTGGACTATAAACTACATGGATGCCATGTATGTATGCAAATGCAAATATAAAAAATGCAAATATAAACCAAACCTGAATATCTGCTAACTAAAACCTTCCTAAAACTACAGGTTTGTTTTGTTTTTTTTAGTGAAACATAGACACATGAAAGATATTGAGCATATCTCTCATGTTAGTGACTGATGAGCAATATCAATACTTTTTCTATACACTTTCCTTTAAAAGATTTTTTTGTGCATACTTCTAACCCAAATTACTGTGTGGCTTACCATTACTTAAATGAACAACATTTTTAATTTTCTATTGCTCTGTAACAAAAAGGGAAACTGAAAATAGCAATGTACTGAAGGGGACATGTAGAGAGATTTCTCCACAGCACGATAATTAAGTTGGAGATAATCTAATGATCTATTACCTGACAAGTGCTGAAAAATTTTCAGCAACAAGTTTCTTTTATCAAAAGACCCATTTCCAACATACCTTATTCTGAATCGAATTGCTGGTTAAGGAGGGTCATTTATTATCACAAGTGATTTCAGGCAGGAAAAACAGTGAAACTCAGGTGATGCAAAATTTATGTGTTTTATTTGCAGATGCCATGCTGGAGTTGCATCATAGATCCTACATCAAAGCCAGCAGAAACCCTTTACCTGCTTATATGGGAATGGAAGATGGACACAACTGCTGAAGCCAGCACCACTAGGGTGCTCCAGGACCTGAATGCACTCTTGGTTCAGCCTTGTCTGGACACCCATTGAAGATATAGTCTGTGTGAGAGGTTCCTGAAACCTTCCTTCTTTCAACTGTCTCAAGGAGGTGATATGTTTCTTGGGGCTGTTGACCAGTCCACAGTCTATTGACCAATCCACAGTCTATTGACTCAAGAAAAGGGGATATTCTTGCCATATGAGATGTAATACTTTAGAAATTGGATCCAGTAAAGAAATAGAATCATAGAATGGCTAGGGTTGGAAAGGACCTTAAAGACTAGTAGTTCCAACCCCCCTGCCATGGGCAGGGACACCCTCCACTAGCCCACGTTGCTCAAAGCCTCATCCAGCCTGGCCTTGAACCCCTCCAAGGATGGGGTATCCACAGCTTCCCTGGGCAACCTGTTCCAGTGCCTCACCACCCTCACAGTAAAGAACACAGTACTCCAGGTGGGGTACTCCAGGTGGGGTCTTTCTAGCCTGAAGGTTGATGAGTGAGTCTTCATGTATCACAGTTGCTAGGGAGATAGATCTGTACTTTGAAGCTGAAGTAAAACACTACAGATTGACACAAAGCTTAAAATCCAGCACTTATATGGAGTAGTGATTGGATGAAAACTGTCATTGTATTTTTAAAGTGCAGATATGTAAACTTCAGCTGAAGTCATATCTGCATACAAAGCACTGACAGGATAAAGAGTATAGTCTGCTGAAATTTCTGCTGACCTTACTATGTGCAAAGATCTGCCAACTTCTGAGCTTCAGCTTTCCCTCTTCTTAAAGGGCAGCATCTGGACTAGCCAAACTGTAGAGGAGGTTTACACAGATGGAAGGGTAAAGGTTCTTCTCCCCTAGATTTATTATTACTTCATGAACAGAAATTACTTTCTGTTGGAACTCCTATTTCTTTGTTAGAATTTTGGAGCTCAAAAAAGCTAATAACAGTATGAGATAAGAATGATGGAAACATTGAGATATATATAGTTTGAATTCAAAATATGTTTATAGTTTGAATTGGAAATATTTGTACAGAAAGGTTCATATGCTCTTTTTAATAGAATTTCTGCTGTGTTCAAAGGCTGCATCAGTAATTTTAATATTGTTCATTAGAATGTATAAAACAAAAAAAAAATCTCTTGATGCATTGATTGAAATATGTATTTTAAAATTTCGAAAGTCTCCAGCAAAATTTAGTACTACAATACTAAGTCAACAATTAGAAATACCACTCTGACCTTACAGTCATGTTATCTGAAGAAAAGAGGAATGTGATAGTTTGGAAAGCCTGGAACTGCTGCAGTCATTATAAAAAAACCTTGCCACAGGATGTGGTCCAGTGATAAACAAGGTCAGGCTGGCATGCCATCTGCCCATGGAATATCATGTGGATGTGTTGTTCTGGGTCTTTTACAGCTACATTGTTTTCAGTCATTTAGAAACAGGTGAAATTCCATTGGAAAAGAAAGGCTTGCTTAACAGCTACTTAAAGGCAGAGCACAATAGGCAAAACCCAGAAACAGAGAAATATATTTTTTGCATGATAGTGAAAGCTGTGGTTGAAAATACTGCCATCTGACACTACGCATCACTTATGAGCGCTTTAAATGGGAAGAAATACAGGTTCAGCTGTCCTCCTTTGGAAGGTGTCTTTCTGGGAGCTTTTACCTTATTGGCACGGGGCTGTGTGTTCTGGCATCCTGTGGAGGGAAAGAATTATGATCATTCATCAGCTGACCAACTCATGCTCTGTGCACAGTGTGACTGAATTGGCTGGAGTAATGCAAATCTTATTAAAATTGTATTAAAGACTGTTTCCAGAACGGGACTTTGAAAACATGACAGTAACAGAGTCAGAAGGATGCCTTTCATTACAGAGAAGGATTATTCACAATTCTACAGACATGAGGTAGAATAAAAGTGGATATTATAGTGGACATAAAGCCTTTTTTCCTGTTGTTGTCTTCCCTTGTAAAAAGTAAAATTGTCTGTGATTTTTTGAAAGCAAAGAATTAAATGCATTAAATAAACAAATACATTTGTATTCCTCAGATTCTGTCCTTTTTGCACAGTTTACTCCCCTTGAAGAGATACAATTCGGACTGGCTTCACTTGGAGGCATATGCAAGTCAATCAAGGAGTAGCTGACTTTTGTGTTCTTTTGAATCATGAGAAGTAATTGACTTTCTGTTCAGGATACCATCCATTTGCACCACTTTGTAAATTCCTCCACAGAAAGGTTTTGATTCAAGGGAAACTGCTCTGGTAGAAATGGAAATGGGCAGGAAAAAAAATTGTATGTTTTATTACGATGGGTATTTAAGATCTCTATATGAATGCATCAGACAGGCATTTATCTACATTACAATCATGAAGCATTCATACATTGCGGTGTGGGAGGCCCCTTCTTTCCATAAACCAGGGAGAAATTCCGCCTGCCTGCCCCTGTTTCAATGCACACCAAGTACTGAGAATGGCCATTATAAACCTTCAGCAAATTGCAGCTCTTGCATTGCATGTTGCCTGGAGCTGGCTCTTTCTTCTTCTTTCTTGAGAAACATGAATATCAAAGGACTATGAAAGGACGGGCAGGTGGTGATCAGTGGTCTCACACAATAGTCAGCAGATCTGGCCAGCTTTATCAAAGGGAAAAGAAAAAGCAGATTTCTATAGAAATAAGAGCCACCCAACTTCACTGCACCCTCAGGTCTACATCTGAGAGGCAGCGCAGCCCTCCAACTCGTTATAGATTTCACTGAAATACAGTCAAGTACAGAACTGGATGTATAAAATAGCTTTACTATGCAGTTCTTTCAAAAGATCATAGGTAACCCAAAGTTTCTTTGCTTACTTTCATTTCACACAGTGTATTCATGGACATAATTTTTCAGTATTTTTAAACTTTTATTTCCCCTCTCTTTCTAGTTTCAGTATATACATTTGTGTTTTGAAAAGTAATCAAGTCTATATATTGATTTATCAAATGCCTAAAATATATTTGGTAGAGAATATGATATACAGATAGACTAGGTGATCTAAGATAGATAGGGTGGATAGTGATAGGACAAGGGGGAATGGTTTTAAACTAAGACGGGGAGGTTTAGGTTAGAGATTAGGAGAAAGTTTTTCACCCAAAGGGTGGTGGCACACGGGAACAGGTTGCCCAGGGAGGTCGTGGATGCCCCATCCCTGGAGGCATTCAAGGCCAGGCTGGATGTGGCTCTGAGCAGCCTGGTCTAGTGGTTGGCGGCCCTGCATATGGCGGGGGGGTTGAAACTAGATGATCACTATGGTCCTTTTCAACACAGGCCATTCTATGATAGACATTGAATTTCAAAGACTCTTACTTTGCAGAAATAAATAAATGGGACCTGGGCGAGACTTTTGATACTGGTTTTTAGTATAGGTAGATTTTCACTTGTAATTTTTAGAGGAACTTTTAAAAAGTACTTTTAAGAACACAATTCAATCTTTTTTGTTCTTTCTTTATTTGAGGATTGATCCTGGTAGTGAACATCATAGCATTGCCCAGAAAATAATTCATGTACTTGCTTATGGTCAAGGAAATTATTTTTAAGGTTAGTTGAATACTTGTGTACTCAAAGGTGTGCACGAAGTTTGGCCTCTTGAGAAGCAGGATCTGTCTTGAAAAGAACTCCACAAAAGCAAATGTTGTATGACAAGGCTAAAAATAGTGGATGAATGATCAGTCACTGTGGTTTAGCACAATGCAGCTCATGACCTAATGTGGCTTGGAGGTCTCTACAAAAGGTGCCTAAGATCAGAACCCCACAGCTTTATCCTCTGAATGCGTAGTGACTTTATGATATGAATGGACAAAAGAAGTAGCATCTTTTTACTTGCTTGGTCAGCATTTGTTAAAGCTCACAATGAGTATACAACTCCTCAGTTTAGGGCAGAGCTGTTGCTTAAACCTTCCTGTGAATGAGCACTATCCTGCATGCAGGATCTTCTCCAACGATTTCAGTAGACACTCTGTTGAAGAGTTGGTGCAGGACCTTTGAAAAGGTCAGGGAACTGAATGACTTCTATATTGTCTTCATGTTAGATGAAAGAGATATTCACTTCTGATTTGTCCAGCTAATTAGTACAGAGACAGATGTATTTGCTTCCATTTCACAAAATGCATGTGTTAAACTGAAAGTAAGTCTTTGGTTTTACATTTCCCAACTACTATTCATAAATTCAATTTAAAACAGAAATCAAGGGAAAGGCTACTTAATTTTCCCTATGAACATTTATTTAAATTCCATTTAAGTACATACTTAAATTATGCTTACGTGTGTGACCCTGGAAATTTAAATCCTGTATTCACTATTCCACATTTGGTTTTCTAATGTATTTTCCTAGAGGGAGTTTCCAAGGGAAAACAAGACTTTATCTCAGTCCTTATTCATCAATGTAGAGCATGTTTTATTCTTTATTTGTTGACATTTGAAACTTTGTTCTTTATATTCTTGCTATTTTACTGCTAATCTCATGCATAAATTCTTTCACCACCATATTCCAAGTGCTTCTCATTCAGTTTTGTTACAGCTCCAGGCTCTGATTTTGCCTTGAACCTCTCCACTTTTTCAGGTCTTTCTATTCTTTTTACATGCGACACTTTTGTCTGTTCTGGGAAACTTATTCATGCTTGTTATCATTCATTTTACTTCCCATATGCTGATTTTGTGTTTATTCCACTGCTAGCCACCAACATTTCACTGACTTCAGCAAAGTTTAAACTAGCCTCGGGGGATCTTTGCCAAGCTTCAGAAGTTTGTCACAAGATGAGCTGTACTCATCTTTAAAACAGGGGAGAAAAAGGATATTGACTCTGTCAACAATATGTTTTGTCCATGAGTGCGACTAGGGGTAGAAAAGAGAGTGCCTTCCAGAGTCTTGAGATCCTGTACACAGACCAAGCTCCTCTTAAAGAAGGGCTGGATTTGTGTAGCCCTCACTGCAGGAGGAGAAACAGTCACCCTCCCGCAGCACAGTCTGACATTTGGTGGAGCTCAGACACCCAGAATGAAGCACTGGAATAGTAACAGTGATAGTAAAGGTCCTGTTAAAAGGACAAATAGTTAGGCACAGTGCTTTCTCAATAACTGATTAAAAATAAGGCAGAGAGGAAAACACACACCTGCACAAGGTGGGAATGGTTGAAAGAGATTTGTGAGATATAACATTCTTAGAGGAAGCTTTCGAGCATAGTTAAGACTGGGTACCACTGCTAGTAATGAAAGGAGACTAGAGAAGAAAGCAGAGATGAGCTCTTTCTGAGGAGAAAAGCATGAAAAGCCTTGGAGAATGGAACAGAAGAAAGCTCCTGATTCCTTTCCAAGTCTGCTTGGTAAACTAAAAATCTTTGAACATCAAGACTGATTTCATTGCCCTTAACTGGGAGCAATGTTCAGTTCTTGGAAAGTAGAGAAAAAATAAAAAAAGAAAGCTGTGGAAAGAGAAGGAAGGACATCCTTAATCTGCCTGCCTGGCATCATGGCTTAGCAGCTCTTATCAATTCGTGTGAAAGGGAAAGCTCACCCCACTGCCTCTAGTGATATTTTTCATGGGATAAGGAAGGTTAATATAATCACACATTACAAATCCTTCCTTTTACTAATGTTTTAAGGCAAATACAATTATTTATTGTCTGTTAAAAACTTTACTCTGTCCCTTAGGGCAAATATTTGACTAGAAATATGTGAAGCACTTAAGTAGCTGTAAAATTTTGCACAATAACACACAAAATCCAACTAACACACCTCAAGTTCATTGTTGGTGGCTTTGAGGAAGCAGTGTGGAAGAAGTCACACAGTTTCATAAAATACCTCCCAGTATACTCAGGGGTACCCCAAAGTCACTTAAACCTTCCATGCTCCTGCCCCTTTCCCGTGTAGGGTAGATGAGAACAGCCTCACAGAAATGCCAGTAAAAAGCTTCCTCCATTCTCTTTCCCAGGAGTGGAAGGAAAAGAAAATTCTAAACTGCTTCCATCAGAACAAGGGTAACTTTACTATGAGGTTTTGGTGTGAGTTCTCCTAAAAGTAGTTACACAGTAAAAATCAGCGAAAGTACAAATCAGAGCGACAGTAGTTTTAACAGTCTTTCACATAAGACTTAAAAGAAGAAAGGAAAATATTGTACAGTGGATGTCTGTTTTCAAGTGAACTAAGCCAATGAAGCTTCTGTTTTGGTAGTTTCCATTGCAGTGTTGGTCCATGCACAGAGCCAATGAGAACATTATAAAAAACCTACTGACTGTACAAACATGACAGTTTGGTGCAGAACACTGAATGGAAACAGACATTTATAACATACTGCGAGAATTTATAACAAGCTGTGAGTTCTTAAATATCTCTGCACACATGCCTGGTGATCATATAGAAATGAAAGGTATCTACATTTTATAAACTTCAAAACATAGCCACAGTGGCAAGTTTTTGTCCTGCTATTAAAAATAATATTCCATCTAAACCTATTTACATTGTGTATCTGTGTACATTTTCCTCTGTTTCTCATATATGAGCCTTTCTAAACACTCCTTCTTTTCAGTTTTAATAAGTCATCTGCAAGGACCCTTTCTTGACATGAACTTTTGGTTCTTTGATCATTTCTTGCCACTGCTTATGATTTTATTCTCAATTCTTTTAGATCTTATACTTAAGTTCTTTCCTTGTGCTTTTTCAGAAACACTTTCCATTTTTGCTGCAAGCCCACACTTAATCTGTGGTTTGGCTTGGATGTTTTAATGTGACACTCATTTCTTATTCTCTTTACCTCCCACGCTCCTTCAAGTCCTTCCGTTCATGATCCTCACTTAGTTCTTGTGCTTATTATGCTGGTCTTTAACTCTTACACTTGCTGTACATTTGTTTAGCAATAATTTATTTTATCTTTCCTGTGGCATTTACTCCTCCAGCCTAAGGAATTCAAACCAGATTCCCTACTGAGTGTTATCTTAATCAGAAAGGTAGCATTCCAGGGCTCACTCTCCACTAACAACTCCCTCTACACAACATTGCATTTCTCTTTGAGCCTTTAATATTTTACTCCAGTTTTCAGAAATATAAAAATCAGGTGATTTACCAATAAGTTATAACATTAGATGTTTCAGCTTTCTATCATTCAGAGGCACTAACCTGCATTTCTTCTCTTGAGATGTATTTCAAATGTTCAAGCATGGCTCTCTTTAACAGAACACAGGCCTGAAATTCAGTTGTGGAATCTTATTTATGACAAAATCTAGACAGAAATATTCCATATAGGTTAAGAATGGCCACACATCAGACTAGACAAAATCATTTTGTACACTTTTATGATACATGAAGAAAAAGAATCTGAAAACTGGGGGGAAAACTGACTTCCCACTAAACACAATGAAGTACTAGTAAAAAGTGTTAATTAAGTAGTTCACTTGAGTATTTATTCTGGAATTTGATATATATGTTTGTAAGGCAAGAACTATAACACATGATTAGTACTAGAATTGTATGGAAAGTAAATACTGGTAAGTGTAATTAAAGGAAAGACAGGAAATATTGTGGCTTGACTCTTTTTCCATTAAAAGAAATTGAAGTTTTACCACAGATTTTAAGAGCAAGAATGAACCTATCTTTGCTGGTTTTCAATAATATTTAGTTCTTCATCTTGTCAAAATAAATTAAACAGTTTAAATACAGATTATTAAGATTCAGTTCAAATTTAAATTGTGAATTTGATGGTCTTTTTCCCAGACAGCAGAAAACAGTTCATGGAATTTTTAAAAATTGAGGCAGCACAAGTTGATAGAACTGAAGACCTATCTCTGTGCAGTCTGGATCTCAGTACAAACCAAGTTAAAATTACCTAGCCAAATTTATCTTTAAAAAATGCAAATATTAACACATCAGAAAATAAAATGTATTGCTTTCATTTAAGATCTTATCTGGAATAAAATTACCCCTTATCTTGATGCTCAGTTAATACTACTACCATGTTTAATTCTGTAATGAAATATATTGTTAGATGTAGAGTGTTATTTTTACCTTACTTGCTAAAATTATAAAGACTTTAAAAATTGGTCACACAAAGACAAAGGGGCTACGCCTGATCTTATCTTGAAAGGATAAGACCTTTCCTATGACGTATGGTAGTGCTCTGAGGCTAAATTTCCAGCTCACCCATGCTTTCTACTGATTTGTTCTACTTTTGCAGTGTTCTATTTGTTCTGCAGTCAAGGACCTACACAATCTACTCTCTTCCACCCACTCTAGAACAATACTTTATCATTGATCCTTGCATGGATCAAAAATGGATGGATTTTAGCCTTTATTGCCATTGTTTGTGTTTCCTGCTGAAGGTGACAAGATATAAAGAGGAAATACGTACTGGGAGCTAGCTACAAGGTCAGATATGCATTTTGGACAATTGAGGCAGTAAGTGCAGGTAAAGCAGTTTTGCAAACAAGTACTTGGAGAGGTTGTAACCCAAGATGGGGCTGGTAATCTGAGACTTGTTTGTTTCCCACAAACTCTTAAGGTTTCATTTGGGAATGGTGTCATCAGGTGCAGGACAGTGACAGAATTCTCTGTTAATGGTTACCTGGTAACCCATGGTACCTCTATGTAATCCATATCCTATGCAATTAGTAACAAATATAAAATATTAATGTGCTGAAATATTTTCAGATACAAGTGATAATTTGAGCTTTCTTTTAAAGAGAGAATGTCTCCTCTGCTCACAAACAGCAATTCAATGATCCACGAGCTAGCTGGGATCCATTTCAGCAGCACACTGAATAACACTTTTCAGAGCAAGCCCAGAGAAAGGGAGAATTATAGAATGAGATGAGGCTATATATTAAATTATGTGAGTGATCAAATTTCCTCTGCCTCTGAAACGTAAGATGGTTGTAAATCCTTATTTTAAAATGCTCTATTAAATCTATCAAGATAACTGGAAAATCTGTAGTCAATTGTGGTACAAAAAATAGGCACTGTTGAAAAGAAATAGAAAAAACGTCCACAGTGTAACTGTCAAAGCAAGATATTTAATTTGTTTAGGTGTCTGAGAACAGTGGCATTGCACAACCTCAGTCTATTGTCAGCAGTTTATTAAAAGCCATACACTGTCCTTCTTCTACATATGGAATTTATTTCAACAGTTTTGTATGCAGATTAGAATCAATATGTGTCTCAAAGAACCAGTATTAATGCTGTGATTTTTTTTAAATATAAATCTGATTCTGTTGTCACTCAGTAACCGTATTTGTAAACAATTTATATTTTGTCTGAAGTCAGATAATCCTAACATTATTTAATCTCTTTAGGCTCAGACAAATACCTAGATCTTTAATTATGGGGCTGGATGTGTGTATGGGAAAGTGCTGTGTAAAGAGCAAGGAAACAAAAATAGTAAAAAATAACAAGAACAAAAAACAGAAACACACAACAGTTGCAAATATCTACAGTTTTGGAGAGTAACTTTTTTAAGTTACTTCCAAATTTGTGGAGTTGTTTTATTTGCCCTTGCAAAATCAAGCACAAGGAGAGAAGATGAACAACCACGTACAAAAGGAAGACTGTTTTTTAAAAATATAGGTTGGGATTCCTCAGTCTCTTCAGCACTTAATTTTTTTCTGGACCATTTATTCCTCATTCTTCATGACTTAAAATTCAACACACTGACATGTGACTTTGTAAAACTGTCACATTCTTGCTCTGTAGACAATTTTATTCTCTCTGATTAGCATCTCTATTCATTTATTGAAATCATTATCCTTCTTATGCTCCTTAGGCTTGGATAGCAAACATGCCTGAATATTTGCAAAACAATCTATCATCACAGTATTGTTCTTGGCTTTGGAGGCTGTAAAGGAAAAGTGAGCCTGCTCTCTTCACTACTCAGTGTTGTTAAGCTGTAACTCGAGCACTAGCCAGTAGAGCAGGAAATAATCTTAACTCACCATTACAAGCAATTATACAGGTTAGATTGGAGAGGGAACATGAATCATTCATCCTTATTCCAACTGTCCAAAAGGTGGGTAGGAATAAACTGTTCCATGAAAAGAAGTGATAACAGATTTCCATAAATAGCTGAGGGAAAGGGCATTCATTTGTTCTTTGGCTTCCTGCTGTGTCAGTATAGCTATAAGCTATGCTTTACAGTACAGCGAAACCTTATGATCTAAGCTGTTGGTTGCACCTTGATTAACTTGTGTAAAGCTGTAGAGATGTCCCTGAGACCAAAACTTGACCTACAGTTACTATATTGCTGAGGGACACAGGTAAAATACAAATACCCATTCTGACTATGAAAGATTGAATTAGAAGGAACTGCAGAAGTAAAAATCAGCTTATTACTTGTGGATTTGCAGGTGTACTATGGATTCTCTCAAACACAAAAATCTCGAGATCTCACAGAGCTACATCCACTGAATCATTTTTCAGAGATGAATCATACTTTAGTGGTTTTCCGTATTAGCATGTGGTGTTTAATATTTCCAAAAATAAATAGTTTTTTTTCTTTGTATTTCAACTTGATTCATGTACAAGCCCCTACCTTGGACTACTCAGAACTGGTCAACAACTTAGCAATCAATTTAGCAATTTAACAATAAGCTCTCGAGCACAGTGTCATCAAGCTTGATGTCAAACAATTTTCTTGATCCAAATGCTGTGATAAAATGGTTGGGGGAGTTTATCTGAGAACTCTTCATATATCTCTGATCCAACAAGCACACAAGTTACCTCAAAAACTTTCTCTGCTGTTAGAAATTATATCCTGCCCTTCACTAATGGGAACTGACTGATGATATAAGAGGTTTACAGTACAATTCTCCCTTTTCTGAGAGGAATGCACTCAATTCCTTGGTTTCCATACAGCTCAGGAATTTAATTTTTGCCATTTTTATCAAGCACACTTGATACAAACAATGGCAGGAGGTCTGTGTCCTTGCAGACTTTCCTTGGTTGGTTTGTACATAAAAATTCTGTGAGATTATCTACGGCTGTCAAAAATGTGCCCTTCATTTTCTTCTCCTCTGATCATGTGTTCCAGCTTCATCTGGTGTACTGGATGGTTTGGAAAAGCTTGCCAGTATGGTCAGAAAATTAATCTTTAGTTTTGTGGTATAGCTGCCCATCAGGTTAAGAAGCTGATCATGTGGCTGCATGATGGTGGCATGATTTTGTGTATCATACATGTGCATCATACTGTCTGTATTCCTTTAAGCAGTATCTGTTGGTCTGAAGCAAATCATAAACTGTTTGGAACAAAGTCAGCCATCCTATGCTTTTTCTCCTGCTATTTCCCAGACCTGACAGGGAGGAGAACACTGCAGCTACAGAGAAGTTTGGGAAAGTCCTTTCAGAACATCTTGGGGAGCCATTGATGTGTATTGCACAGATGACACTGTTTTGCAGTGTTGTTCTTATCAAACATATCTTGTATATCAGCCTGAAGGATTTGAAAAGGACTTGAAAATGTTTAATCTGATATTCTAGATTTTTGTTTAGGGATCAGCTGAAAACGAAGAGCCAGGCATATCACTTTGACCATTTCCGCTTGGACTGCCAAAACCAATTTTCCTTTTTAAAAACACTGAGCATAAATCATCTGATGTTAAATGTTACAGCTGGTGGTGTGGTAAGGAGAATGTATGTACTCTGAGGTTTTGTTGGCAAAGTTGTCATTTTGTAAAATTTTAAGCTTCTGAGATTAAAGATAATTATAAATGAGACATGACCCTGTATTTAATACTAAAGAACAGAAGAAACAGACCTGGAGACAATTCTGTGTGAGCAGAGCTTGGAGCTGTGAACAGCATCCTGAAGGAGCAGGTATTGGGAGTAAAAATTATTTTGTGACCAATCCTTAATTTTTCACGACAAGTTAATCTAAGCATTAGGATACCATCACATCAATAATGGAATAATTCCAATTTGTCAAATTTCATTGCAGTCTATAATTAGTAAAAATCAATGGTACCCCAACCACAGTGGATATGAGGGTTGGGACTTTTTTTTTTTCAATTTAGATGCTGTAGGAATGGAATTGCATTTTAAAATATTACAACAATCTGTCAAGATTTTTAAAAAATTATGCACAAAATAATTCACAGCACAAAAATAAATGGGAAAAAAGTGCCCAGTAATCACATTGCTATTTAGCATTTCAAGACTGGAAAGATTTCTAATCTATCATGCTGCTAAAATGAAATGGTAACGTATTTCTTCATGTATACAAATAGGCAAATACTGAACTATTATTTTCAGTGAACACAAAAGTAATTTGGTATTTGACTTGAACTGCTTGTTATTTAGAATACTGAATACTATATATATTCTATAATAGAACTTATATAATTTTAGGACAGCTGATCACATAAAAATGTATCTGAGATTTCAGAAATGGTGATTCATTTTATAAAGTACCAAACAACAGACAATGTCAGCTGTTGGTAAAACAGTATATCTTAGCAAATTAGGTTTACGTATCCAAATGCATTTAAATAAATTATCACATAACAGTTTCATCAGACAATATGAAAAGTCACAGGAAATAATTTTGAAACTTTCAATATTGGTATTTGACACTAACACTGGATTTTGATGGTTTCACAAATCTGTTACATAGTCATTGCTGGCAAGTGATTTTGAGAAGAAAATTTAAAAACAGACTCAATCTTAAAATAATTTTGATTCACTGACATAATAAAATGATAAAAAATTAGACTGTGAAAAGATACTGAAAGCACACAAACTAGTAAATTTACATTACCGTGCTGGAGGAACCAGTAAGCTGGTGATACTAGTGGCAAATGCCACTATGACTAGATACACTTACTAAAGTAGTAGGATAAGATTCCCAGATATAACTAAACTTTCATAAATTGCCATGGTGTCACGAAACAATATTATCACTATAGGTTCGTGGTCTTTGTTAGAGATGTGATTTATTTCAGTAGAAAATGGAATTGACCCTGAGATTTTCCACAAAAGTACAAGATGGTTAAACCATTCTTTTCTGTATGCATATGTACTCTTATGAAAGGCAAGAAAGAACAGGAAATGGGAGAGGAGAACGGCGAGGTTTACACGAAGGTCATCGGCATAGCCTACTCCATCATAATTCTGAGAAGGATGGAGGTGTCTTGCAGGTTCCCTTGAAGAGTTTTTCTGAATACACCGAAACAGACTTTTTTTCATTGCAATCGAGCTGTACAGCTGGCCTCTGACTGCCTCAGAATCTGACTTCCCAAAAGTCTTTGTAGCTCTTTTTAAAACGTGTTGTGTAATCTGAAAAAAAAAAAAAAAAGAATGGCAAGTAATTTTATAAAGAGATAGATGATCATATAAGAAAAAAAAAAAAAGATAATCTATTTC
>VZTO01011953.1:56208-75788 GCA_013400615.1 Syrrhaptes paradoxus
GAAGAAATTTTTCACTGTGAGGGTGGTGAGGCACTGGAACAGGTTGCCCAGAGAAGCTGTGGATGCCCCATCCCTGGAGGGGTTCAAGGCCAGGCTGGATGAGGCTTTGAGCAACCTGGGCTAGTGGAGGGTGTCCCTGCCCATGGCAGGGGGCTGGAACAGATGATCTTAAGATCCTTTCCAACCCAAACCGTTCTATGATTCTATGATAAAACAGCAATCCCTGGTCTGGCATGAAGCCTGCTCATACAAAATTAACCTGTCATCATCCTTTTTGAACAGTGCAGAGTGAGCAGAGATTATATCAGATCAGCACTGGTGTGACTGCAGTACTTTCAAACTGGGAGCAGGAGCCTTCAAAAGGGATTTCCCGTGTTGCTGAAATGGTCTGAGCTAGCTGCTGTTTTCCAAATCAGATCCTCTAAAGAAAACATGTTCAAAGAGGTGGGGAAATTATAGACACATTTTCTCAGCAATGCCACAATGGAAATTGCTTATCTGGCAACTCCATTAACTTCAGTGACCTTCTGCTATTATTCCCATGCTCAGCTTTATACAAGGGTAATCCCATAGAGGGTCTCCCTTTTGAAGGGAAGCACAGGTATTACTGACTGCCTGATTGTGTCCTTTACCTTTCTCCCTCTCTGACACAGTCTCCATTTCTCTCTTGTACAAATGTGACATCCTTTGTGAAAACTTTCACTGTGAGCAAAGATATGTTGATTTTTATTCTTATATGTAAATAAATACAAGTTGCTATTTTGATGTGCTTTTATATTTTTAGAAAGAAACTCTCACACTAAAATTCTACTTCTTTTCCAAAAGCATTTGAGAAAATTTTATTGGGTAAGTCAAAATGAGCTGAAACAAGCTGTTTAGTTTAGAAACACACGTACAGGTTTTCCTCACACTAAGGAGCTGTGCACCACTCCTCTGTTTCATTCCAGGATCTACTTTGGTTCTGTAGCCTTATGATGTGATGTACATAAATTGGCATGTGCTTCAGCTATCAGACATTGACTTGAATATACAGATATGGACGTGTGTTATCCCAGTGGAGCACAGCTGTGAGAACCTGCACACAAATGAGACTCCCAGGTGACTGTTTCATCGGTCCCAGATATTAATTTACTCTTCTTTTTGTAAGCTCTAGAAAGAAAATTTAAAAAACCCCAATCAACAAGCAAATAAATGGCAGTTCACTTGCAGCCTTAAAAGTACAGCATTTATGGAATTCCAACCAGTGTTTTCTAGGGTAACTGTTTTGATCCTTTTTTTTGTGGAAAGAAAAGCTACCATTTTACAGGTGCTGCAAGGTAAGGGATAAGACCCAGAGTGTGCAACTGGACCTTCTGGGGGATCCAGTTTCTGAGCTCAGTGTGGTTTGGAGGCTGTGATGTGTTGGCAGATGTAGATTTTCAAGTCTGAGATAAGAGCACTGGGCAGGGAGAAAACAAGAAAAGCAGTATCTGCGCAGGAGCATAAAACATCTTCTCAAAAGTCCTTGTGTCTACTAGCCCCTGTCTTTTTTCTTATCAATTGAAAGTATACAGTTGCATTTTTAGTCCAAAACCATACCAGTAGCCATAGTATACTATCTACTGCAAGTTTAGGATGGAGTCTGCAAAAGACAGTGATTCTCCTCATTAGTTTCAGAGGCTGGAGGCAGTGTATGCCGTGGGCTGCAGATGGGCAGCCGGTAGAGATGACAGTTTGTCTTGATGTGGCAGGAGCTGTATGTGCTGCACTAGCCTAAAAACTGGCTAAGACGAAAAACTTACTCAGATACTGGAATTTCAGGCACTGCTTTCAGAAGCTTCTTTGAGGGTGCAGGTAGAGATAGTTGTACAGTGAGTTTCTTTGCTTTCACCAGGGATTTATTTGAGTTAAGATATGATGGGGAAGGGTTTTGTGTGTTGCTAATTTGGATGTGCTTTGGCAAAGTAATGGTGGTGACTATTGTTGTCTGTTTAATACTCCCAGTATGTAATTCAAATTGATTACTTCAGTGCTTTGATTGATCATAATTATTTCCTTTGTAGTAGCAGGTATATTTAAAAGTGACATCAAAGCTGTCAGAAATACCAGACCTGATACAGTTATCACTAGATTGCTTAATGAAAGTAGTACAAAATTCAGCTATAACATGTTTTCATTCTGAACGTGCCTAAAGGCTGAAAATACAAACATCTGATAAATGAAAATTAAATGAATAAAAAGTTACCTACAAACCAAAATAATCCATCAGAAAAAGAATATTGACCTTTAAGCATCCATTAACATTTGGAAATCAAATAATACCAAATCTTCCAATGAAATAACTGCCTGTTTAGTGACTGTATCCAGACATACTCACTGAAACTATTGGGGTTATATAAGGACCTATAAAGGCAATGGAAACATGCTGTCCTATAAACATACTATTGTTGCAAATGTGATACAACTGCATTTGTTGTGATATAACTGGAGAAACACTTTTCATCAAGAAGTGACTGAGGGAGAACCACATGTATGTTTGCGAGATTCTAGTTTGCTTTTTATAAGCAAGATGACTTATTTTTCTGAAAATGCAGCTTCAGAACAGTGAAAAGTATTTGTCAAATTGGTCCAAGGCCTGGTTTCAGCTGGAACAGACTTAACTTTCGTCATAGGAACTAGTGTGAGGCTGTGTTTTGGATTTGTGACGAGGAGAAGGCTGATCACACACTGATGTTTACAGTTGCTGCCAGGACAGTCAAGGACTTTTCAGCTTCTCTGCTGTGCCAGTGTCTGCAGGGGCAGAAGAAGCTGGGAGGGAGCACAGCCCCAGTTACTAGCCTGGGATTTGACCTCAAGTTTAGGATTGAGACGCAGAATGGCCAATAGTATATTCCATATCACGCATGTCATGCCCAGTATATAGATGAGGNCTGTATGGTATTTCCTGCCAGTTGGGTCAAACCACAGCAAACTAAAAGTGTTTAAAATCTCACTTTTCAAATTTGAAAACCATAGTGGGGCTTTTTAAAATTTTTTTATTTTCTTTTTTTTTCAAATACAAAAAGTCTTATTTTTTTAGAAGTGTCTTATTTGGCCAGGCAAGCAAATTACCAATTTAGAGCTCTAGATGAAAACTGCCATTCTTTTAACTAAATCATCCTAAGATTGTTAAAGGAGAACTGTAAATCAGAATATTGACATTTATATCAAAAAACTTCCCGTGCAAGTAGGCTGCAATGGAAGAGATATCTATAATGTAGATGTCTATAGTTAAGGTTTCTGCCCTAGGTTCTCATTGGAGTAACTGTCATTGTGTGTGAATCTCACTTTAAATTAGCTTTAAAATTTGATTAAATGGGTAGCTTCTTTGAATGGCCTTATCTCTCCATTAATTAAAAAGAGGAGAGAGGGAAGACTGTTAAAAACAGGTGACCTGAATCCCACCTGAACTGCTTACAGTGGCAGTACCACTCACTTATCAGACCATTCACAGCATAAATGTGTCATAGACATCTGGTCTGACAATAAAACATTAACCTGTTAAATATTTTTAAAAATTAATTTATACCAGGCTGACCCCTTGTGTATATACAGATACAGTATTTCACTTTTGTACTTGCATCCCTAAAACTGGAATGACCATGTTGTCAAACTGGAAACTGAGGCATTTACTGCATTTCAGTCTGGGTCCTCTGAATTGGAAATGCAAGAGCTATACTGTCTTCTCTGTAGACACAATGGTAGTCCCTTACTTCTAACCCTGTCCTGTCGCCCTTTTGTTCTTTCATGGCTTTAAGCAGGTGAATCAACTCAGTCATGGACATACTAAATCTGATTTGCATTAGCAACCTGAAAATAAGTTTCACAATACATTTTATTTGGTGGAAAAGCCTACCTTGGTTCTCATTGCTGTCAGTATTCTGCAATTTACTCATCGTGGGTTGGTGGAGGGTATCCTTTAGTATAGCAGAAGGTAAAATCAGATCTGGATCTCTCACTGTAGTAAGAGAGAGAAATTTACTGAACCAGCTCTTCCACTCACGGAAACAGAATGTGTAACCACATCCTTCAAGAGTGATTCAGATGGTAAACTCTGAAATACTGTCTTTTCCCTAGAGACACTGCCTTATTTTTTAGCTTATTCTGTTGCTGCCTTCTTTTTGGTACAATTTTGTTTTCTAGGAGCCTAAACTCTTCGTCTTCTGCCAAACATGCTGTCCAGCTAATTACCCTTGCAACTGCTGTCTAAGCTCTGTGGAGAATCAGAGCTGGGTGGGGATGAGCACTAACCTTCTAAATCCTTAACATAACTCATAAATGATACAGAGAAACAGGAGTCATTTCAACATAGAGCACAGAGGTTGCCTTACAAAATAGTGAGGGAGGTGCAGAAAAGTCCCAAGGAGGAAGAAAGTATTGGAAGAACGTATTTTGCACAATAGCTTCCCCTGTGGCCAGTGCACTCATGCCGGAACCAGGAGTCTGGGATTCCAGCTCCACTTGCTTTATCCTTCAACTACCTGTCTTTGGGACAGGTGGGAGTGATTGGTAGGAAATAACGTATGAACTCCAGAATTGATAAACACAAAGGTTATGTGTGGGGAAGAGCAGCCCCTAAAGAGGCATAAATGAAAGTACTTGAATGCCCATCTCCCAGGGGAACGATGCTGGCATTAGATGAGTATTAAAAGGGAACCTTAACCAATTTCCATATGTGGATCAAAGAGTGGCCTTTGGCTTTGCTCAGATCTAGGCTATGGTTGGTTGAGAAGTGGGACATGATAATTCAAATCCGCTCTGGACAAGCAGGAAGATGTAGAAAACCTACCTCCTACTTTTCAAGTGCCTTTAAAAAACTATGCAAAAGGAATCATGCTGTTTCTTTCTCTAGGTGTTCTCCCACAAAAGAGTGGTCTGACTGTAAATAGGCAACTGATTTTAATCTTTGAGTCAAACAGGTAGATGTAGCCCTGAGCCTAAGATTTCCTTTTTGATGGTTCCAGGTGGCATTGCACACTTACCAAACTGCAAATTGCCCTGCAAAGCTGCCTGCAGTCCCCATGCACCCAGTGAAGGAGATAGCACCATATGTGGGCATTCCCCAATTGCTTCTCATCAACATATACCCTCCACAGGCAAACAAGGCTTCTTACTTCATTGCTCTGAACCATCCTGCTGGTGATTCACCCAAGTTTACTGCCTAAAGCAGTGTGAATCCAGTTCATCACTTCAAAATATCCACCTTTTAACATGTAGCATACAGTTTCCTGTAGATTAGGATTGATATTTTTAATTCAGCAGATCAGAAATGGAATCAAAGTGATAAACTGCCGTCAACTCTTGCTGTCTCATTTCAAAATCACTGCTGAAAGAGCAGCATAGCATCTGTAATTAAACATCTGTGGACTTGCAGTAGTTTAACCTAAGGGTTATCCCTGACTTTAGGAGCGTTAAAGGGTGTTGAAATCCACACTGCTGTGGAAAAGCAGCTGTTGAATTCTCATTCATTTATTTGGATGACAGCATTTGTAACAATGACATTACCACTGTATTAACACACTTAGAACAGAGATCTACTTTTCGTCTTCAGATTATTGTGATGATGATGATACAAAATTGATTCCAAGCAACCACAATTTTTAGAGACTAAACAGAGGAAGGAATTATCATTCTTCATTTAGCACAAAATTTTATGTCAACAGAAAATTTAACAAGGAAGAACTCTAATAAGGAAGGTAATATCCACTGTTTTCAACACAGCTGTTACTGCATTATGATGTATAGAACATTTGAAATGAAAAAGGAATCAACACCTATTGTTATGTTTGATGAGAGCTGCTCTCTTTGCTAAGTCTGTCATAGCTTGATTTTCAAAAGATAGAAGTCAAAGTGTCAACATTATTTTTCTGAATTTTTGAAAGACAAGCAGATGAACCAAGACAAACAAAGAGGTTTGTTCTGTGGGTGTCTGAAATATAAAGATTTGACAGAACTTTGGTCATAAAAAATATTAAGGAGGAAAGAAATAGAAACCATGGGTAAAAACTACTACAAAGAAAGTGCAAGAGATAAATCTTTGCAATATATTATAATTTAATAATTAAATATGTTAATTATAAAGGGATCTGTGTTAGTGTGTTTTTTTTTTACTTTGATCGCTCATCATAAACTCCATTCACAGTTTAAGAAATATTGTTATAACAAGAAGAAATTTCTAAAGATGAGAGGGATTTGTAAGAAAAGTCACATACTTGGAACTTGACTTTCATTTTATCTTCGTCCAAATTTGCTCCTCATAGTTTTACTTTCTCACTAAGTGGCTTGAAACAAAATGCACACCACAGAAACCAAGCCTTAAATGCCCCCATTCCACCAGTTACAAACGTCTGTTCAGAATAACTTTGTTCTTGTACAAATTTTTTGTCCAAAGGTGATTTCCCCACGGTGAAATGCTGTACACATTAGGGAATTAAGGAGTGTTAGGATGTGGATTTGAATGCTCTCAGATCAGCTGTCCTAGTAGGAGATCTCACTAGCAGAGGAAGAAATAACTGGAAGCAGCACAAAGTAACATTTTTAGTGGTTTTTGTTTGGTTGGTTTGGGGTTTTTTGTTTTTTTGTTTTGTTTTAAGAAAGGAAGAAAGAGATTCAACACCTCCTGACACACATCACTATTATTAAAGGTGTTTGAGAAAGAGGCACCGGCTACAGAAACCAGGAAGAAAGCTTGTGCCGAGGGACATAAGGTGGTGTAGTAGTGTCAAAATAATAGGGGGACATTTGTTCTGACTGAGAACGGCCCAGGGTAACGCAAGCGTTTTAAACAGCAGGCCTTTCCCATGCAGCCCATCCTGACCGAAGTGACAGACAGCTTGGAGGTGACAGTGCTGACTAGGAAGCAGTAACGAGCGGGTGGGGAAGAGATCGCCTCACTTGGGGCAATTGCAGCCAGAAGATATCTAATTTTATCCCCATTTGAATGGGGTTTTGAATCAGAATGCGGTACTGGATTGTCACAAGTTTCAAAGGGATGTTTATCTTTCCTTGTGAGTTCCCTGCTTTTTCTCAGTGAAGTTATTTTGTTAGTGTGGAAGGGAGGGGGAGAGGAATATTTTTCTTATTTTTCCCCTATATTTTTTAGCAACAAATGCTCTTTTCAAAGTGAATGTTTGCCACTTTTTTCTTCCATCTTTACCAAGGACCATGTTCCCCCATGCACATCTGGGACACTGTAACATGCAAGCCTATGCCCAGTGCACCGTGTCTCCTCTATTCTTGTCCATCCTCCCAGGACTCATCCCTTTGCAACTGTGACGCGCGGCTGTGGCAGGAATAATGTGTGGCTCTGCCTGAGTCTGTGTGAAGGCAAAGTAGGCAACTGCTACACATCCCTGCAACATCTGTTCCACAGCTGCCTTCTCTGGCCAAGTTTTGCTGCAGAGATGCAGTTATGTGGATGTCCTTTCCAAAATTATCTGTTGAGCTGAGGAGAAGTGCTCTATACTTCTTCCATCTTCACATGCCCTTGTAGGTTACAAGCACAGGGCTGGGGCATGCCTCTGTTGGAATTGTGACTTCCTACTATGGTGAAAGGCATACGCGTCCCATCTGTGGTGACTGCCAAGGCTCTCACCCCACGTGCAGCTGTCTGGGTACGGGTGGAGAGAAGCTGGTGGAGCCCAGGCATGAAACCACACCACCTTCTGATCTTCTGGAGGGCATGTTTGAGCCAGGAGTGGGGGGTGTTGGTTTCTACGATACTCCAGCAGAACCATGGTCGGGAGAGCTCATCAGGGTCTCCTGCAATCCTGAGGTGAGTTGTCATGCACAGTCCACAGTAAGGTCATATAAACACTGTAGGAGCTCTGGTTATACAGAATTATTCTCTGAGAAGATGTGTGTGTTTTTGTCAGAAGTGTTCTTTGTATTCAACATTGCAGTATCTAGAATAAAAATTTTCAGCAACATTTACTTCTTTTTCGTCATTCAGAGAACTATATGATTTGGGAGAAAGTAAAAGGATTTACATTTCCTTAGTCTGTCCTTCCTTTAGCTTGTGCCTATGTTTACGTAGAAATGTGTGCCCTAGTTAACATGACACTAGAGCAGCACAGGATCTTTGAACAAATGCTAGTAAAAAGCTCTATTAAATATTACACAGGGAAAAACTTTCATTGCAAGTGTTAATTCAGTCATATAGCTAATTACACAAACGTAGGACTCTTCTATAAAATCTAATATCAACTGTGACTTCAGAGCAGGACTGGTTATACAACTTTAACAAACATTATTTCAAACACGCAATCAAGCTTGACTGTTCTCTCTGTCTCTAATATCTACAAACACTAAACCCAGTGATGAATGCTTATGAAAATAAAACTCCTACTGATTAGTAGGATATACGGCAACATCAAAGAAAACCAACTGGTGCATTCAGGCTTCCTTAGGAACACCACGCTGAATCAAAAATAGGCTAATGCAGTAAAGAACACAAATGGCAGTTCATCTCTGTCTCCCACAGAACGATCATGCTCTGCAGCACGCTGACAGTTCTGGTTGCTGATGGCCATGAGCTATAGTCCAGTACTCATAAACAAAAGATAAACGTATTAATTCTTCATGTCAGACCAGCTCATTCATAAATCCCAGTAAAGATCACCAAGCTGCATAGTTTTTAGTTTTTGCAGTGTTTTTAGATTTGTATTGGGATATAAAAATGAAAATAAAAAGGAAAATGAGAGAGTAGCACAATGTGTTGGCAGGCGGTATTCTTCTCCAGCAGCCCTCTGAGACCCTAGTGATGCACACCTTCACTTCCAGGCTGATGAAAGAGATGAAGGGCAGCAGAGCAGCAACAATGAGCCAGTCTAGAGTGTCCCAAGCATTTCCGAAGAGTGAGAGCACAGCAGCCCTCTGCATCTATTTGACCACAGCAGCACGTGTGTATTCATCCAAATATGGATGATAATTAACCCTTTAGTTACTAGAGATAACACATCTTGCAACAGTAATCAGTCAATTTTCTTTCCTGTCTTGTTGATGTTGCTCTCTCTCAACATATCTAACAGGATAGAAAAACTTACATTGTCATTAAGTTAGTCTTTTGTGTTTTCCCAAGTAGCTCAAAAGGACAGTTTACTGAGAATTTAGTTTCAGAAGCACTTGGCAGTGGGCAAAGCTGAGGGAACTGAGACAGATGTCTATGGTCCAAATATAAAACCCTTCCTCTGCTTTACTGAACCCTAATGCATTCATACTTAGCACAGTGATGCTTTACTATTAGAGTATTGGAACATTATTTGTTAATGCAATGCAGTTATTTTCCTTTGGGGTTTTGTTTGTTGCACAAAGTTATTTTCTTAGAGCAGCTGAAAAAGAAAGAAAACGTGTTTAAGTTGTTCTCTGTCCCATGATTCAGCATACACAGGTGAAATGCATTCAGTCAATACAATGTTCTGCTATTCATTATTTTTGGTGTTGTGATTGTGCTTGTGCTTAGAGAACACTGCACAGGACAACTTTGTATTATACTACCTCTTGTTGTTCTTTGTGGGCAAACACATCACTTAGTGGCAGATGGCCATATAGTGCAAACTGCCCTGTGCAGGTCAGAAAAATGACAGCCTTTAACCACGGTAAGATGCATTCACAGTTAACACAAAAATAGGTTGCTGAATCTGAGGCCACAGAAATTAGTTAAAAGAATGTGCAGATGTTTATTTCTAAAATATATATATTTAAAACAATAATATGCTACAGGATTATTTGCATTCTTCACATCTTTGCTGTCCAACATAATATAACAATTTTTTCTCACCCTTCTCACTCTTGAGAATTTTGTAAATTAGGAAGAAATTCTCCAAGTAAGAGCAAAATATTTCCCAAAGTGTGTTTCCTGTTCATAAACCTCAACAACAGCTCTCATCTTGTGTTAACAGGAGAACCGCCTTACGGTTTCAGTTTAGATGTGCAAATATTTCTTTGTAAACAGAATAGGTTCATATTTAATCATGTTTTATCTGTATTGGAGTTACCTCAAAAAAATACGAAGATGTCCTTTTAAAAAGCCCCTCCATACTTCTCCTGTAGGCCCCCTTCAGGTACTGGAGTGTAACAGATATATCCACCTGATCTCTATTAGGATGCAATTTTTGATCCCCCAACTAAAGAGTAAGGGCTTGGTTGTGTTTATATTTGTGTAAGAAGGAGACTCTTCAGAAAATATCCCTTGTTCTACTTAGTTTTCACCATTAAGGTGAATGAGGTCCTAGCTCCTAGGCTCTGATCTCAAATGAACCCAACATACACGGTGCAGGTGATTGCAGAACTGTAGATAAAACCTTTTTCTTCCTTTTCCAGCAACCATGTCCACCATTAAGAAGAAATACATAACACCACATCTTACTTTCTTGTGTATGTAGTCGTTTTGGATGTTCCTTTTATTTTAACAGTAGAGTCAGAGGAAAATTTTGACTTCTCTAGGTTGACAGTTGAAGAGGAGCTTGGCTAATGGGCTTCTTCATCATTATCTATAGAAAATAAAAGTTTGCTATTTTTTCCCTAGATTCTTAGCCATATGGAGAGTCTGTTTTACTGACTGTTATAAAGTGTTCGTTCTTTCTAAGCCTAAATTTTTATTTTGACATATGCTATGCATAAATTACCAGTAAATTGACATCAAAAAGAACTATGTCTTAATCATCAGTTGTAAATCTATGCTAAGATCTTTATAGCACTTTAAACTTATTCATGAGATTTCATTTCTTTGAATTATAGAATAGCCTCCAAGCACATTCTAAACACTAACAGTAAATTTTTTGTGCTTTGTAAGTCAGTATCTCTGATGCAATCAACACTGAGTGTTGCTCTGTTGTCATTGATTCTTGCTACTGTGTTGACGTCATCAAGTTATACCAGTGTTATATACTATTCTACTGTTAATATAATTTTTGCACATTGAGTCTCTTTATCTTCCCATATTTTAGAGAATCTTAAGAGCAAATTTCTACATAGTGATTTAGGACTGCGGTGGGTTTATGTTTTTCACCCTTCAAATGCCGTTATCAGTTCAGTAGTGTACCAAGTATAGCTCTCATTTATTTTGAAATAATAAAACACTACCAAGGGAATTAACAAACTTTGAAAAGTGCTTGGTCCTTCTCCAGTTCTGTAATAGTGAAGGATATTGTAGTTCATTGGGACACCTGCCAGCCATCAGCTCTACTTTTCGCAACCACAGTCCCCCAAATTTCAGTGTGACATGAAAAAGGAAAAGTTTCTTATGGTCCACTTGCATCAATAGTTTCAGAGAAAATCTAGCTCCTCCTTCTCATGATCTGAGCTGGCGGGATGGGAGCAAGCACTGCTGCACACTCTGCTTACATGTACTAATAGAGAATAGGGATTCAGTTAAGGAAGCCTGGTTTCTCAGCAGACTTTTCAGTTCAGCACTATGTCATGCCAAGATAGGTAAATCATTTTGATTTCGGAGCTGTTCGTCATGGAGCCATGTTGCAGCACAAAGTCACCCTTTTGGCCTAACACAGACTACATACAAACATTCCTGGCTTTGCAAATCCTTAAAACTCTGAATAGCCTCCAAGAGTTTACCATTAAATACCATCATACTTCTACACACACATCTTTACCTAATGATTTCAAGAGACTTTTGGTCCAACCAGTGACAAACAGAATGGATTTTCCTCAGATGTCATAGCTAAGGCATCAACTGAACATGATAAAAAAGGTTCTTTATGCAGTGACTGCATTCGTGTTCTGGGATTCCTGTTTTGGAAGGCACTTAGAAACACAGATAGTTAGCTGTAAAAATTTAAATAATTATAACTTACTAAAATCATCTGAACCCCTGACTTCAGGGGATAAAATGGGAAGAAAAAAGCAGAAGTGCTCACAAGCACTTGTTGTGGTTTGGTTTGCATTGAGTTGCAAGATTTTTGCTCCACCTTTATCATAGGCAATACAAAAATACAATGAGAACACAAAAGAATTTTCCAGGTTCATGAATATTAACTTTGATTTCCTATTCCTCCTTATTAACTGAGAGCAAGGAGAGGAAGGAGGTGCCAGAGCAGAGAGTCCCCTGCAGCGTGGTGAAGAGAATGGTGATGCATGGCGTCCCTCATGCAGCCCGTGAAAAGAAGAGCTTGCTTGTAGCTCATGGAGATGTAGCCGAGGAGAACCCCACATTGGAAGAAGCATCCGTGCCCAAAGGAGGCTGTGAATTTTGTTGAAGAAGCCCACGTTGGAGCTGAGCAGTTGTCGGAGGACTGTGATCCTCTTTGGGAAGGACTCACATTATAGCGGTTTGTGAAGGACTCTCCCGTGGGAGGGACACCACGCTGGAGCAGGGACAGACTGTGAGGAGCCCTCGTCTGAGGAGGAAGAAGCAGCAGAGACAACATGGACTGACTGCAACCCCCATTCCCTGCCCTCCTGCGCCACCGGGGCGAGAAGATACAGAAACCAGGAACAAAGCCTTTGGGCCTGGGAGGAAGGGAGGGGTGGGGGAGAAGTGCCTTTCTGAGATGTAGGGTTTTTTTCTCATTATCTGGCTTTGTTTTTGATTGTAAATAGTTAACAAATTAAACTGCGGTGAGTTTTTTGTGTGTGTTTTCCCAAGTCATGTTGGTTTCTTGCCTGTGACCACAAGTGGTGTGTGAGCCCTCCCTGTCCTTACCTCAGCCCACGAGGGTTTTAACAAGAGGCTGTGTGGTGGCTTTTGAAACCACAACAAACATCAAGGGACAATTTCTAGAAGCTATATCTTCTTATGGGAGATTCTGGTGGGTTGGTGTTGCTGGTGAGGGATAGCTTCTGGAGGCCAAAAGGTCTGATCTGGCATCATGGATTTTTTTTTTTTACTAGAGAAACTCTGGAACAGGTTGTCCAGACAGGTTAGGAAGTCTCCACTTTTGGAGACATTCGAAGTTTTGCTGGACAAGGCCCTGGCAAGCTGATTCAACTGGGCCTGCTCTGAGTGGGAATGTGATTAGATGAGCTCCAAAAGCCCCCTCCAACTTTTTTTTCCTGTGAGCTAACATCACTTTATTCAAGACATATTGTACCTTTGGAGAGAGGCAATTGTTTTGTGTGAAGGTACAGCTCTAGTCTCCAGCCCCAGCACTCCTGAAATCAGTGGAAAGTACCCACTGAATGTTGAGGGCCTAAAATATTGTCATCGTGGTCTATAATCTTGGCGCTCTGTGGCTGAACACCACAACTTTAACTGAAGATTGTTTAGTGCTGCTCTTAGCTGTTACTGGTTGCATTTCAGTTAGATTGCTGCACAGTTGTTTCAGAGCATGATTAAAGTTCCTTATAGACAGAATCAACAGAGAAAAAGTGAACAACAGTTTGTTAACGTAATCACTCCCTGTTATAAATTTTCTTGACTCAGCACAGAAAACTGTTGGAAATCAAAATCTCTGGTTTCTACAGTTGGCCTGTATCAGGAGAAAAGATTATGCTTTACATTTGTGCAACTGCTGAGGACAGCATCTTCCAGCAGATACGGGGGTTATGGCTCCGCACTTTTTGCAGAACAGCTGCAACCCAGATCTTTGTTTGTCTTGTTCCTCATGGGCATTAAAAGATAAAACATCCTCTTCCCTTTGTCCCCTTTTCTAAGATGACAAAGTGCCTTAAGCAACAAAAGTATGTGCATGGAGGAATGCTGTGTTGCTTTCAAAGGACATCTTGGGTTTTGGAAGCTATGATTTTGCACTGCAGAGCATATAAAGAGCTTGAGTTCTTTTCTAATAGAGTTCAACTTCATATATTTACAAGAGTATAGGCACTAGTCCCAGAAGTTTCACTGAATCAATATTCATTATTGTTTTTCTTTGCATATGAGCTACACAGGTATGAAATTATCTAAGACTCACTGTAGTGGGGAATACTATTTCTGCAGCTAGTGTGACTAAACTCTAATATGGTTCCACACCCGTCATGGGTTTTGACTTCAAAATGTCAGTCAGCTGGAAATAGCTGCTCCTGTTTCCATCCAAATACCTACTCACCTTATCTATTGTCTCATAGAGATCTTCAGTATGTTTAACAGATCTTTAAAATGTTTATCTACCCCTCTGAGATCTGACTGGAAGATAAGACATGCAACGAAATAATCTATAATGCAGTAGAAGAATAAACTTTCTTACACCTTAATTTAATATTTTTGAAAGAACTTGTTAACTTCCCTGAAACTTCTGTTTCTGTTTCAATCTTGAAAACACTATAGAATACATTGTCTTCATCTAGCAGATCAGGATGCAGAGTGCTGTCAAAACACAATCTTAGCAGAGATAATTTCCCTTTTTTCTTTTTGAAATTTATTTCAAAGAATGCAAATACCACTGATACTAGTTTGCTAATTGGCATGCTGTTTTCATTAAGGTGTGAAATGCTCTTACGGAATTTAAAAAAATGGAATATGTAAAAGATCTACCTGTCATTCACAGACAGATTCAGAGCTAGGCTGGAAAACCTAACTTGGATTGAGGGGATTCTTCAAGTATGAGAGTCTTCAGTCTCAAAAAGTTTTTGAGCCTCTAGCCCTCAGCAGCTTCAAAAGTTAAGAAACACTTTTCACTCCTTAAACCCAAAGGGTAAGGAAAAGCTTGAAGTTCATTGCAGCAAATATTTTATTATTACTGTTATTTTTAAATGAGGAATTAACAACAAATAATCACTGGTAGATTCTTGGGGCAAAGACTTTTATCCAAAACTGAACAGAGAGGAGGCAATGCTAAGAATTTATACTAAACAATGTTTTGATATGTGAAAGCAGGTTATGACCAAGTTCTGTGGAATTTGTATTCTAAGAATATTAAGTATACTCCAGATATTATTATAGGTAAAGAAATATCTGTGAATTTGTGAATCCCACAGAGCTGAAGCATATAACTCAACTTCTTCTAGACCATACTTGAAGCAGGTCTGTGTTAGGTGATGGCTAAATGGAACTTACACATTTAAGTTTCAGACACAGGTACCATGTTCACATGCCTTCTCCTGAGTCATGTAGGGGACAGGGGTTCTTCCAATGATAGATGAAAGATACTGAGTATCTTGACAAGGTGTTAGTCAGGGTTCTGTCCTGTTAAAGCTATTCAAGTCTGTGTTGGAGACATAATCTCTGATCTTTGTATAAATAGCACAAAGCTCTGACATTCAATTATCACTTTTCAGTTTTCATCTCTGGTTATATATATGGGCTTGTGCTGTGATGAAGCAGACCAATATTTCATCATGGTTAGGCTTCATTTGCCTTGAGTTGTTTTGACAAGTTAAGCAGCAATCCATAACTAACTGTGTTTTTTTCAAGATCATAACTTACTCTAAAGTCATGATTTTGTAAAGGACACAAAAGGGGCAAAATAAATCTCTTGCTACAAGGTAGTGAACGGGTGAGAGGACATAGTGCTCAACTCCCTGGCATGCTAATGTTCCAAACCACTATTCTGCTACATTCTGCATTTGCAGTGGAGCAACTATAATCAAGTTACAGATTACATTAATTTAATGATAATTAGCTTATTACAATGGAACAAAAATATCAAATATCATTGTTGTCTTTATGTGAATTTTGTGCTTGTCAAGGTTAGGCATTCATGGACTGCTCAGGGATTTGTGGCAACTGCTGGAAGTTGAGAGTTACCAATTACATCCCACCTCTTACTCTTTTTTTGTTTCTTACTAGTACTTTCAAAAGACAAAAAAATATTCATTGCTCTTAAAAAATAATGATTTTACATTATTTTCCCTCTACAAAACTGCTAATCTATTTTCTCTTTTCGTAATAACGAATCTTCAATTTCTACCCTATTTGCATTAGAGAAGTAACCTAAACGAGGCAAGTCTAGAGAAATAAAAAAAAAGATAGTTCTATCAAGGCCAACAGAATTAGTTCAGAAGAGTGTTTTTCAGAAAAAGATAAAATAAAAGTTACTTAAAATAAAATATATCTGGAAACATAAGTGTAAGAGTGGAGAAACTTGCAGTAGCATTTCTAGTTAGTGAATGGCTAATAGACTCTTTTCTTAGCACAAAGATTTGACAAATATGTCACTGTGACAATAATTTTAAGCTATATATGCAAAGACAAAGTTAAGAAGTTGAAGATTGTATTAGTCTGGTACATTTTAAGCAATACCATATTTAATGTATTGGGCTCAATAAATTGTTTGTGCAAGCTTCTGGGTCCTTGTCATTCAACCTACTCAATCAACCTTAAAGCAAAATGTGTACACAGTATGAAATTCAATATGACTGGATGCAAGAGAGCAAAAAATTCTTGAAAATTGTATTAGGAAAAGCTATTAGGAAGGTTACATTTTATAATTAAGAAGAGATTAATTTTAGAAATGGATCAATTATTACAATGAAAAAAAAACCCAAACCAATGATAATCTGTGGAAAGGACAAGTCAGAACTTGCAAGTTTTCCAATGGAAACATAGAAACCCCATAATTTAGGAGAGAAATCTAGGTTGCACAAGGATTAATGGATACATATCTTGGGGAGAACGACACTGCCCTGACAGGGAAATCAGCAGGCTTTGTTGGCTCTGGACTTCTCACTGTTTCTCTCAGTCCCTGTAGAGGTGCCTCAGTATTAGGAGCATTCACAAAAACTTCTCTTCTTACTTAAAAGCACAAACCTATTATCTATTGCTGTTGTTAATATTCTCATTGGATCATTTAAATTAAAAAATAGATCNTTAAAATTACGTACATTAGGTCTTCTCTCGCATTGCCAGTTACTCTAATATTGGATAATCATAATCTGTGTGTGCTTTTTTTCAGAACTTGCAAGTTTTCCAATGGAAACATAGAAACCCCATAATTTAGGAGAGAAATCTAGGTTGCACAAGGATTAATGGATACATATCTTGGGGAGAATGACACTGCCCTGATAGGGAAATCAGCAGGCTTTGTTGGCTCTGGACTTCTCACTGTTTCTCTCAGTCCCTGTAGAGGGGCCTCAGTATTAGGAGCATTCACAAAAACTTCTCTTCTTACTTAAAAGCACAAACCTATTATCTATTGCTGTTGTTAATATTCTCATTGGATCATTTAAATTAAAAAATAGATCAATATGTAAATATAGACGTGTCTATTATTAACTCATCCATTTTTTTCTCACAACTCATTTTTTCTTCACTAGCGATTGAGTTTTCGATTGCATAGGTAGAAAACAATAAAGTAGGATCTAAGGATGCATTTAAGTTAATTAATTAATTTTTAATAAATTGCCTAAATGCAATTTTATCTCCACGCTAACCACCTAGAGTCTGTTCTGCAATGAATAAGTTTCCCTGGCTGATGATCTGCGGAAATTTATTGGACCATTCAGGAGATTTTGAGTGTTTCTTAATTTTATTTTGAACATCAGTATTCTGCAATATTTAGAATTTACTTGAAATACGGTGGAAAGTAAATCAGCTCACACAAAGAAACTAGGCTCTTTTCATTGATCTGTCCTACTAGATGGGATTTTTATAGGGCTGCCGAGAAAGTTATTAGACTTTCTTTAGCAAACATATCTGGTTAATTGCACTAAATAAAAGGTGTGAAAGTGAGAGAATTCAAGTTAGGTTCAGTAGTCAAACTACAAAAAGAATTTATTTTAAGGCTGGTTATGGAATGACTTGCTCTCATACTGCTATACAGGTCACAACAAGGGTCTTGGTCATAGGCACAGTCTGTGCCGGACCATGGGTCAGTGCGTAGGCACAGCCATCATCTGGAATACCCTTTTTAAGGCACGTTCCTATAGCTTAACTTGCCAGCCATAACCCCGATTGCATATGCCCCGTCTATAATACAGAATACCATGAACAGTGTTTCCTGAAGAGAGAATATTTACTGATTTAGCGGTTGCACTCCAGCGAGACATAGCTTTGACTTGCCAGCCTTGCCAGCTGCGTACACAGAGGAAAAATGTTTTAAATCCTTCCTTTTCTTTTTCTAGGGTTTCAGAGCTTACAAAATGCTCTGAGCAGGTAATTTTCTCTACTCAGGATTTAAACATCTTAATCTTCTCTTCAAGGCCTTTCTTGCAAAATGTGTGGGTGGCTGGAAGAATAAAGTAGAGCCTGTGTGACTCGGGCTGGGTTTGTATTTCTGCACTTCGGACAAGTGTAGGATACAGGGTGTATGGTACTGGAATAGATCACATATCAAGGACTAAAACTCGTTATTTTCTCTGAAGTCAGGTGACAGTCCCCACCTGCAAGGCTGCCACCCTTTCTCTTTGGTCTCCTATTCAAATTGTATGAGAAGGTTGAAGGAATCCCACACAAAACTTGCAGTTGTTGGACTGTCTGGGAAGTCTGGTGTGCAGGTCATGCCCCTTGATCGCATAAGGCCCTACAACAAGGACTTCAGGCCCCAGGACCTTTCTCATTAGGAAAATAAAAGAGGTGCAGATCAGCATCACCTCCTTCTCCAAGTATTTTAAGGTAAAGTAGCAGCCAACATTTTGTTGACTCTAAATATTCATTAATAACTCCTTCATTCACTACGCATTGAGGAATTCAAGTTTCAATTTCCTATTTTTCTTCCTCTTTTTTAGTTGTATCTGTTTTTCCAAAAAAATGAAATTTGAGGTTAGCACCAGTGTTGTAGCTGTTGAATGTGGTTACTTGGGGAAGACAACTAAGCTGTTTAAGTACCCTTTTTTTCTGAAAATTAATGGAGGACCAGCAAATGTCAACAAGAAAAAGTAAAAAAAAAAAAAAAGTTTATTTTTCCTTCAGGCCATTTTCAAACTGGATCATTTTAAGAATCAGCTCTGATTCTTAGCCAAAGGAATTCTTGGAGGAAAGTGTGGATCCAGTACACAGTAACGTCCCTTCATTGATTAATATCTCAAGGTTATGGAAGTGTGATTTTATTTTCCTTCAAAACTCAAATAAGGCAATTTTGCCAACACCTTTTCTTCTCTGTCAAACATTTCACTTACTCTCAGCATTGCAGACAGCTTGCGAGTTGTGTTTGTTGCCCATGCTGCTGCAGCTGTACGTGCCTTTGATCATCAAACGGAGCTTAGATTTCCTCCAGCACATCTTAAACTGTATACCTTACCCTGTAGGTAGTAGTGTCCACAGCAAAGATACGTCTGTTGGGGCACATGGATAAGACAAGGACGAGTAAGGACAGAAGAAATCTGACATTTTGATTGATTTAATGTCCTTCTCATCTCCTGTTTATAATACTATCTGCCTTGGTATCAGGAGAACACTTAGGCATAAAAAGGCGTAACATTGAGTCAAAGCAATTACATGAAAACAAATGTGTAACTGGAGTTGCAAGAAGAAAGCATAAAGAGAGAACTGACTGTTCTNTTCTCTCTGTGCAGGACAGAAGAAAAGCAATTTGTTCCTTGAGAGTGAATAGCTGTAAAGAGAGTATACAAAAGAACATCTGCTCTTAGAGGCACTTGACAAAATAACCCTGCACTTGTGTGAGGAAATACCAGTGTAGCCAACAGGCTGTACGTAGCTCAGCATTGGAAAGATATTGGAATTTCAAGGAATGGTTGAGGTTGGAAGGTGCTTCTGGAGGTCGTCTTGTCCAACC
>VZTO01011954.1:0-16765 GCA_013400615.1 Syrrhaptes paradoxus
GCTGCCCTGGCCCTGCGCCTTGCTCCTGGGGAGGGAGAGGACAGGGTGCTGTGTTGTCCCCCCGGGGCCAGCAGCAGCCGGTGCCGTGGCCGGGGAGCTGGCACCCGTCACGGTTACCTGTGGGTGCTGTGCCGGCGCTGGGCTCCTTCCCTCTCCGGCTCACCAGCCACGGCTGCTCCGCTCTCCGGGCTGGCACCTGGCTGGGCGCCCAGGGTGGTGTCAGACCCAGACCCCCCTGTAGCACCGAGCTTGGGGACATGTCTGATAGTGTCGTCCCCCCCCCCGGCACGTGTCCTTACCAAGAGCTGCTTGGGGATGACGGCGATGCTGACCCTGCGGCGGGCAGACCCCTGCAACGGAGGGGCTTGGGGTGAGCACCGCCGGCTGCCTCCCCACACTCCCCATCCCCTTCCCTCCCCATCACCCCCCTCAGCACAAGCAGGGGACACCGAGGACAGGAAGGGACAGGGATGCTGCCAGCCTCCTGCTGGCCCTGGCACTAAGGGATGAAGCCAGAGAGCTGGTGGCATGAGGGACGGTCAAAGCCGGGAGGTTTGCGCCTGTCCTTACTGCTCAGAGCCATGCGGGGGTCCCTGCCCCCTCCCCGAGCGCTCCCCTACCTCTGCAGCTGGAGGGGGACCAGTTCCGAATTCGAGCTGGTGCTAGACAACAGCCAAGCCTGCGGCTCCCACGCTATCACCCTGCAACGCAGAGGGACCTGCCTGAGATTCTCCTGGACAAGCAGCCCCCAGCCCTGGGCACCCTGGCTCCCCAAACCTGGGCACCCTGGCTCCCCAAACCCGGGCACCCTGGCTCCCCATCCCTGAGCACCCTGGCTCCCCAAACCCGGGCACCCTGGCTCCCCATCCCTGGGCACCCTGGCTCCCCAAACCCAGGCACTCTGGCTCCCCAGTCCCTGGCACAGTGGCTCCCCGCAGCCCTCCGAGGATGCCCCTAAATTTTTCCTCGTCCCCAGTATTTTTAGCAGAGGTTGCCCACAGCAAGCGGCTGGCAGGAGCGGCGTTGCCCAGGGACTAGCGGGTGCGTGGGGACCGCCAGGCAAGGGAGAGCGGCAGGGCACGGGGTGGTGATGGCTCCAGGGTGGCCAAACTGGGACCAGTTACCTGCTGGAATGTTCTCATCAGGGGGTGAGGTCTCAGCCGTGGCTCCGTGTCATCTGAGAGCAAAGAGAAGCAGCCTGACATCATCCCCAAAAATTCAGACGGGGCCGATGCACGTTGCAAACTTCCCCCCCATGGAAAGATGTCCTGGACACATGCTTGGCACAAGTCACCGGGGTGTCCCAGCCGGGGGGGACCTCGCTTGTGTGCACGGTGACAGTGTGTTGGGGGTTTGGTGTGCAGGGACAGAGCATCCTTTGTGTGCCCCCCCCGCGCCACATTCCCAGCTGGACCATGGGGACGATGCTCTCTGGCCACCAGCACCTGCTCCCACCCTGCGGCTGCCGTCACACCGGCCCCTCGCATCTGTCATCGGGTCCCAGCTGTCACCCGCCGCCAGTCCGCAGCTCCCACAACCCGCTGGCTCCGCGGCGTGGGGTCACACTGACCCCCCGGGGGGGGTTGGGGACTGTGCCCACCCCGCACGGTGCTGGCGGCAGAGCCCACCTCACCCTGGGTCTCCGCCAGCTGCCGGTTGCGGGAGTTTTGCTGGATCAGGCGCTTCATCTCCTCCAGCTCCGCGTGTTCCCGCAGGTGGTGTCGCTTCAGGTTCTCCACGTGCTGGACCATCACCTCCGCCGCTCGGCTCATCCGGGCCTCCTGCGGGCGGGCAGGGTGGGGGATCAGGACCCCCTGTCACCCGGTCCCTAAGGACCAATGTCCCTGCCAGTCCCTCACTGGGCATAAAATCATGGAACCATAGAATCACAGATGGGTTTGGGTTGGAAGGGACCTTAAAGCCCACCCAGAGCCACCCCCTGCCATGGGCAGGGACACCTCCCACCAGCCCAGGTTGCCCAAAGCCTCATCCAGCCTGGCCTTGAACCCCTCCAGGGATGGGGCATCCACAGCTTCTCTGGGCACCCTGGNTTATTTTCTCATCGAAATCTCCCCTCTTCCAGCTTCAAACCGTTCCCCTTTGTCCTGTCCCTGCACCCCAGGGGGGGTCTCAGCAGAGCGGAGCAGAGGGGGACAATCCCCTCCCTCACAAACCCCATCATGTTTTGCTGGTTTCTGGGCTGCCGGCGCACATTGCCAGCTCATCCCATGGTGCCTCCACAGAGCCTTTGCAAACACGAGCTCAGCACCAGCACAAGGACAAACCCCAGCAAGCCCAGGGCTGTGTCCCCAGCCCAGGCACAGCACCATCCCAGCGGGGAGCCCGAGCGATGCACAGACCTGGTGCACAGCCCCCAGCTTCTCGGCAGCGTTGGTCGCTCTCTCGACGGCGGCCGCCAGCACAGTCAGGCTGCTCTGCAGCTGCTCCAGCGTCTCCTTGCATCCCGCCTCCGTGCAGGATGAGCCCAGCCGCTGTGGATGGAGAGGATGGAGCTGCCAGACCTGGAATTATCCAAACCCCTCCAGGGCTGGATGTCCCCAGCAGGTGCCAGCCCCCTGTCCCTGTGCCCACCTACCTCCAGGGCCGCCCGGCACTGCCCCAGCTCCTCCTGGATGTTTTCCTCCGCCGCGTCCCGCGCCCGTTTCTCCACCTGCACCCGTTGCCGCAGGGTGAAGACGTCGCAACGAAAAGCCAGGGCGAGGTGGGCAAAGGCTGCCTGCGGGGTGAGAGGTGGGACACAGGGCAAAGGGGANGAAGGCTGCCTGTGGGGTGAGAGGGTGACAGGTGGGACACAGGGCAAAGGGGAAGCCACCAGGACCACGTGCTGCTGTCCCCAAGACATGGACAGACCCTCTCCAGCATGTCACCAAGCAGGGCAGCACTAAGGATCCTTAGCCTTGCCCCAGCACCCGTTAGCCCGCTGGGGACAGTCCCCATGAGATGCCAGCCTGATGGGGACGTGTCCCCCAGGCAGCTGATAACGCATGGAAATCCCAAACCCTCCTGGCAAGAGCACGCGCCGGGCAGACGCCAGCTCTCGCTGCAGGTCCCGGCTGACAGCGGAGCCTGACTCAGCCCTGGCACTGGCAGGAGAATTATTTTTATTAGCTCAGCTTCCGCCACCTCCCTGGCCAAGGGCGCGCTGGGCGAGCTGCAGAGCACTTTGTGGGATTGCCGGGTGCGCAGGGGACGGGCTGGTCCTGCCATGGAAACGCATCTGCCTCCCAATGCCAACAGCATCACCAGGAAAGGGATTTGGACGGCTGCTGCCAAGGGACTGCGGTGCCGGGAGAGTGGCCAGGAGCAGGGCACAGTGAGCCAGCAAGGTGTCCCTCCATCCGTCCCTCTGTCCCCAGCCCACCCGCGGTCCCCAGCAGCCCTCACCTCCACGTCCTGCTCTGTCAAAGCCACGCTGTGAAATGAGAGAAGTGCTGTCAGAGGTGGAGGCAATGCTGAAGATGCCCTCGGTCCACCCCCGTGGTTGCCAGCCACCGCCAGAAGTGGGGACACAAGTGTCCCTCGCCTGGGGAGCAGCTCAACCATGGAAAAGGAGGAAAGTCCAGCCCCTGGATGACACAGGGCTCTGGGACCCCCCTGTCCCTTAGCCCCCAGAGGGATGCAAACGCTCACTGGGGTCTTACCTGTGCAAGCCCAGTCTCTCCAGCACCGAGAGCTCACTGGGGAAGCTCAGCAGCGGCTCCTCCGGGGTTTCTGCATCTGCCACAGGAGAGACCACACGTGAAGCCTTTTCCTCGGCTTTTCCTCCCTCCCTTATCCTCCAGGAGAAGCAGCAGGTATCCCTGGTGTGGGACCACCCCAATCCTTCCCCCAGCAGGACTTGGGGTCCCCCCAGGCGTGTCCCCCCCCTTCCCCATGTCCCCACCGAGGGCGATGACTCCTGTAGGACCACGCTGCTCCCACGCCTGTCCCCAGCTGCTGTCCTCAAGGGGACCCAGCTGGGATGCGGGATGGGGACTCACCCACCTTCCTCGGTCCCGTCACTGTCCCTGGGGTGCACAGCCAGCTCCTGCCTCTCCGTGCCCAGCACCTGTGGGGGGGACACAAGGACAATTGGAGCAAACCCCCCCAGCGCTGGATGACACCCCGAAAAGAGCAGCACCAAGAGCTGGGGGAGCGGCCGAGCCCGAGGGGCTGGGGAGGGAAGGGTCCCCCCAACCTGTTGCCCTCCCCTCCCTCTCACCTCGCCGCCGTGCTCCGCGCTCTGCTGGCTCCCATCCAGAACCCCGTCGGGGTGTCCCTGGGGGGTGCTCATCCTCCCTGGGGACAGAAAGGGCACGAGCGGGGCAGCAGCGTCCCCTCCCCAGCCTGGCACCACTTGAAGAGACACCCCCAAAAACACCGCTGGGGGTGTCCCTTCTGCAGCCTCCCAGGGGGGCACAGGCTGGCAGGTGCCCCCCCAAAATACCCCTGTGGGGTTCAGGGAGCCGCAGCCAGGGCAGGGGGAGGAGGGCGAAGGGGCCGGTGCCCTGGGGGGGTTACAGCTGGTGGGACACATCCAGGAGGAGCCGCAGGGGATGGGGTCGGGTCCCCGGGCTGGAAGGGGTACGGGGCTGCAGGCAGGTGCTGCCAGGCCAGGGGACACCCTCCTGCTGGACCCCAGCAATGCTGCTGTGGGAGGGAGGGTGCAGAACCCCCATCCCTGTCCCCCCATCCCCACGCCGGGCTGTCCTTACCTTCATCCGGAGCCGTGGGGAGCGCGGCCAGCTCTGCCTGCTGCTCCCTGCAGAGAGACACGGGGGTAAACCCCCAGGAAGCTCCAGCATCCCACCCCCTCTGCCCCCACCCAGCCCCCACAGCACCCCTTTGTGGGATGCTGCTCTGGACCTGGGTCCTGCCCGAGCATCCTCTGCAGCCTGCTCCGTCCCCGTCCCTGTCCCCGCTCCCCCTGGCACAGTGTCCCCTCTGCTCCCGCTGCAGAGCCGCCACCGAGGAGCCCGCCGAAGCCCTTTCCAGCCAGCAATGAGTCACCGGCCCATGGCCGTGCTTCTCCAGCACATTATTTTCCTTTTTTTTTTTTTTTTTTTCTGCCCTGGCTGCCAAGCAGATCTCGCTGCGAGCCAGCCTCTTCGCTGGCAGCAGAGCCCCCGACACCGTCTCACGTGATGGCCACAGGGACGCCAGGCCTTGGCACACGCTCCTGCCCCCCAAAACTGCACCAGGGTGGCCTCAGCACCCCAAAAACCTGTCCTGGGTGCAAGGAAGTCTGGTAGCTCCGTAGCATTCCTGCTTGCTCAGACTGAGGATGCTGGAGCTCACTGGGATGGCAATTCAGCTGTGCATGGGGAAAGGGGGGGTGCTGTGCACACAGCCTTGTGCTGGAGCTCAGAACCTAACTGGGAAAGGGTTTGAACCCCCAAACTTTGCTCCTGGCTCTGGAAACAGCTACAACAGGGCTTTTCCCTTTCCTCCCTGCGAGCCTGGGGGGGTTGTTCCCCAGGAGCGGTGGCTGCAGGAGAAGGGGCTGCTGTGCCGAAATGATGCTCGGAGCCAAAATGATGCTGGGTACCAAAATGATGCTGGGTGCCAGAATGATGCTGGGTGCCAGAATGATGCTGGGTGCCAGAATGATGCTGGGTACTGAAACGATGCCGGGTACCGAAATGATGCTCGGTACCAAAATGATGCCGGGTACCGAAATGATGCTGGGTACCGAAATGATGCTCGCTGCCTCCAAGCAGGGCGATGCTCCAGCCAACATCCTCCCTGCCTGGCACTGCTGTCCCCGTCCCATCCTCGCTAGCATCCCTTCGTGCACATACCTCCGAGACGAGGGTCGGCAGCTCGTCCTCTGCCGCTGCCGCCGTCGGCGCCCCTGCCCGAGCCCCTGCACCTCCTCTTCGCCCTCTCCCAGCGAGCTCCCCGTGAGCGGCTTCATTTTTGAGGCGCAGAGGCTGGGGGACCGGCACACCTATCACGAGAGCCGCGTATTAGCTGCGCGCAGATGGGAGAACGCCTCTAAATGTTATATTTTTAAAGCATTTTCTCACCCAGCAGTAAGCTCCAAGCTCTTCTGCTCAGCGTGGAGGCATCTGTGGGAAAAGAGGTGGGGAGACCCACTGCAATCCTGGAGGATGCTGCTGGGATTCGGGCGGGCGCGGAGCGGGGCGAACGAGGAATTTATCACAAGCCCCGTTTCTGCGCAGCGCCGAGGGTGGATTTTCCCGTTCGCCGCCCCCGTTCCCCTCCCACAGGGTGATCCTCGCTCGGGGCTCGTGATGTGGGTCCAGGAGAGCTCGGGCATCTCGTTTAAATTGTTTGGCAATATTTAAAAATTAGAGAAAGCCGACAAAAAGTCCCGAGAGTCCTTCTCCCAGCCCAGGGTAAAGCCATGGTGCAGAAGGGACTCTCCTGCAGGATGTGTCCCTTTGGGAGCTGTGCCCATGGCCACACAGATGGGGCAGAAGATTTTTTTTTTTTTTTTTGTCCAGGACATGAAATACAGCAGAGATTTAAGGGGACAGAGAGCAGGGACTGGTTGGAGCCCCCAAGCCTGTGCAAAGCCTTGGCCAAGCGCAGTCACCCCAGCACCGAGCGGGGCCGTCCCCCACCGTGTCCCCATGCCGAGCGGAGCCATCACCCATCTCCCAGCACCCGCTCAGCCCCGACAGAGGTGGAAAAGCACGGAACACTTGCTATCTGCCAGAACAAGCCCATTTCATGCCTGTACACTGGAATTTGTCCCTGGCACCTTCACCCAGGGGCTCGGGAGCTGCAGCCACCAGAGATCCACCAAACTCATCACATCAGTGAGCATCCGAGGCTGGACCCTGCTGCAAAGCACTGGCTCCAAAACAGCCCCAGCGACCCGGCAGCCGCCTGATTTACTGCAGCTCACCAGGCAGCCTCACAGACACTCACCCCTTTTTTTTTTTGATGGATGGAAATACAGAAGCACGCAGCTTGTTTGCCCAGCACGGCGTAAATAACCCCCCGGGAAGCCAGACCGAGCGCTTTCCCCGGGCTCGGCGACTTTACCAACCTCTCCCGGGTCGTTACCTGCCTGAACTTGTCTCCAGCAGCCGAAGAAGGATGCTGAGGTCACCCAGCTGGGAGCTCCCTGCGCGGGGCCGGGGAGGGAAGAGCGGCTGCAGGTGGCCGGGAGACCTCTGCTTTCGCTGGGGGGCCGGATCCTGCACCCACCCACTCATTGGAGTGCTGGGAGAAAACACGAAGACTCCCTCTGTGCCCAGTGTGCACAGAACGGATCCGAGCATCAGCATCCCCCTGGCAGGGCGGTGGCACTCAGGACCCCCGCTGAGATGGGGGGATCCCCCCCATGGGGGGCACAGCACCAGGATAAGCCAGGGTGGGTGACAAGAATCCCCCGCAGCATTGCATTAGATGATGCAGGGAAGCCACTCTGCCCAGGACCCCTTCTGCATGTCGGACCCCCACTTACCCCCCCCGCCCCAGCCATCACCCTCGCTGCCCCTTCCCCTCCTCGACCCCTTTGCTCAATCCGTCACATCCTCCAAAGCCGCTTTCTTCCCCTAATGAGCTTACACGGAGTCAGGTTCGATGGCACAGGACCTGGCTGCAGGCTGGCAGCCGCTGGTGGCCCCCCCTCCACACCCAAAGACCCCGATATACCGTTGAGGAACAGGGCAGGTCCTTGGGATCTGCAAATCTCATAAACCCAGGGAGGTCAGCCAGCAAACGACATCTCCCCGCCCCAGGGCAGGACCGGTCCAGCCCCACGCTGAGTGCAGGATGCGGCCCCAGGGCCAGGGAGCAGCGTCGGGGGGCTGAGAGCCCCTTTGCAGCTTGGAGCAGGAGCTCCACAGTGGGATGAGGCTTTGGAAACGGTCACCAGTGATGCTCCCAACCTGCTCAGGGTTTCAGACATCCCTGAAGCTTCAGGGAGGACACGGACACGCTGAACGGCAGACTGGCACCGTCACCCTCTGCCTTTCCTTAAAAATATCTCCCCCAGCATTTCCTCTCACCTCCAGCCCTCCAAGCTTTCTGCCCACCTCCGGGAGTTCCCAGGCACGAGGGCTGACCACTTCTGCTTCTTTTTTAGAGAAGGATTTGCCAAGACACACATCCCAGAGTGAGCAGGTCCCCGAGCTGCGGAAGGATGCTCAGGGCAGGGCTGGATCCATCCTGCAGCCGAGTACATCCACGCAGCTGAGCCCGGGTGCTGTGCAGCAGCGATAACCCCGCCGAGCAGCAGAACTTCCCCCCACCCCAGTGTTTTCTCTGTATTTTCTTGCTGAGTGTTTTTTCCAGCCAAGGTCACTCCCCGATGGAGCCTGCAGCCCAGGCTCTCGTAGCAGCTCATGGAAATAAAAACACCTTCAAAGCGCGATGCCGAGCAGGCAGAGGGCACAAACCCTCCGGGGGACGGACACCTCTGCATACACCAGTGCTCACCACCAGCACAGCCTGGTCCTGCTGGTCCCGTGTCCCCACAGCCCCTGGGTCCCCCCCCACCAGCAGCAGCCTGGCCCCAGGGCAGGCGGCAGATCAGGCTCCGGAGCCTCTCCTCGAGCATCCACAGCTGCAGCAGGTCACTGTGCTGGGGACACAAGCCTAAGGACACCATCGCATCGGTTCCCTACACTGGAATAGAAATTTTTTTTTTTTGCTCAAAACCTGCTCTATTTCCTCCCACCCGCCCGTGCTGGGGCGTTCAATAGGAGGCACAGCCCCCCTGTGCAAACCCGTTCAAATACCCTCTACAAAATTTCCTAAAAGCACCCAGGGGGTCCTGGGCATTCTTAATTTTCATCCTGGGAGCATGGTGATGACAATCCAGGTACCGCAGCCTCGAACAAGCCCAAGCAGCCCCGCTCCCCACCCACAGACCTGTTCAGCGAGGACAAGACCCCGCTGGGAGACCCCAGCCCAGCGAGGGGCCGGGGGGGTCCGGCTTCACCCCTCGTGTCTCCTTCCAGCGAGGTCCCACCGGCGCTGCAGCAGTTTGTCACGCCGGCATCTTCCCAGGGCTCCTCCCGACGCAGAGCGGATCTTGCAGCCCACGGTCACCTGGATTATCCACCCGGAGGAGGAAAGCTGCTCAGACCGACGCGGGCAGACGGGATTGATGAGGGCTGGGCAGGGGTCCGGTCCTGCGAGAAGCAGAAAGCAGCACCCCAGCCCTCCGGCAAATTCAGCTTTGTGTCACCCCGGTGGCTCCAGCTGACGGGGACCTGGCAGCCCCCAGGTTACCCAAGGGAGAACACGGTTCTCTTATTATGATTAAAATGTCATTGGTGAAAAAAAACCCCAAACCAACCAACAAACTGATGAGAAAGGGGGTTTTTGCTTTTTTTGATTAATTTTTGAATTCCAGGTTGAACACAGAAGCCTTCCCCTGAGCAGTTCGGTCTCACATCTGGGGGTCACAGCGTCAGCATCTTGGGGATTACGTCTGTGGGATCAACAGGTTGTTACCGAAACCCCGTTACCTGCAGGGAGAGAGCATCTTGTCATGAAACCGGTTCAAAAACCACCCTGGGAGGGTGGGGAGGCAGCAGAGCGGAGGGACAACCTGTGCAACTGCATAATATTAGTTTTTTTTTTTTTTTAAGGAAATTATTTGGCCAAAAAAGGGAATTCCCCTCTGTGCCACGAAGGAGGTAAATCCCTACAAACAGAGGAGGAAGCAGACAAGGAACTGCTGTCGAACATCCCGAGTAAATTGGCTGGAAATTACACCCTGCCTCCTGCAGCCTAGGAACCCTCCAGGACAAAGCTCAGAACCTCGCTCTGCACCACCGCTGCTCGGAAATCAGGAGCAGGATGGACCCAGCCCGGCTCTCCCTCTGCTCCTGGACGAGGTTACGTTGAACTTTAAAACCTGACGGATGTTTTACACCACGTCCACCTCTTTGCACCGCTCAGGCTGGATTTTAAAGTTCTTGAGAGGGTCAAGAAGAGTCGAAAGGAACATTTTCTGCGTGGGTGCTGCCGACCGCTGTATAAAAAAAGGATTTTTCCCCCCGCACGGCTGGTGTCTGCAGGGTTTGAGTCCAGTTCTCATCACACTGTTATCTCGCACGCACAGCCCGGAGGAATCCTCGGCAGGCGATAAGCTGCAGCCAGGAGCAGAAACAGGGCGAAGAAGCATCATCCCACCAGCCAGCACCGACCCCCCCTCCCAGTCTGCACAGCCCAGCCCTGCTGGACTCCTGCTGCTTGCAAAACCCACGCAGGCTGGCCCAAAGCGCAGCTCCCAGTACCTCCAGGTGAGCTGGGAGCACAAGCTGCGCGTGGCACGGAGCAGCCTGTCAAAACCAGACCGTCACCAGAAGAAACCAGTAAGCGGTTACCAAGCCAAGCATCCAGCTGGGAGGAGATGCACACCCCGGCCAGGAGATGTCAAACCATTTGCTGCCCATCCCTAGAGATGCTGGGGCTTCCCCACGGTGCTCTAGATATACAGGGCACACGTGTTCTCCCCGTTCTTCAGCAAGGACATCGGGGAGCTGACACCCAGGAGGATTTTGGAGATGATGTCCTCGGTCACCTCCATGGCACAGCCAGGCAGAGCACTGGGGACACCAAGGTCACTTAGGAGAAGCTTTGCAGGGAAACAGCAAAGACTGCAGCCTGCTACCTAATAAAGCCAGAGCGGCCGGCTGGGACCTTGGTGATCAGGGCACAACTTCTATTTATGTCGGATTTTGGGCAGCCCTACAATAGCTTCAATATACCCAGTCCCTGACGGGCTGGAATGCAAATACATCAACACTCTGGCTCCCTGGAGGTCTCTTTTCTCCAGCTAATGTAGACTTTGAAGCCTCATCAGTCTACCGTCACCTAAAATAGCTGAAGAGATTCTTACTATAAAGAAATCCCGGCTCTCGGCACTAAGAGCATCACTTAATGCTTCAGAGCTTCATTCCTCTGCCTGGGTCTGAACATCGTTAATGAGCAAACTGGAAGCAGTAACATGTCACACCTCCGTGCTTTAAACCCTCTTCTCCCTTCGGAGATGTAAATGTTTATGTGTTTTTAAATAGCTCCCGAAGCATGCAATGCTTCAAACCCTCCATTAAAACGCTAGCACTACCTCCCTCAGCATCCATCCGCTCTCCCGGCCGCATCCTCCCCGAACATCGTTAATGAGCAAACTGGAAGCAGTAACATGTCACACCTCGGTGTTTTAAACCCTCTTCTCCCTTCGGAGATGTAAATGTTTATGTGTTTTTAAATAGCTCCCGAAGCATGCAATGCTTCAAACCCTCCATTAAAACGCTAGCACTACCTCCCTCTGCATCCATCCGCTCGCCCGGCCGTATCCTCCCCGTCCTCGGACCAGAAGGTGCCCGGAGCAGGCTCCCAGGGGGTGTTTTCAAGGATACTGGAGAGAAATTTGGGAACAGTCACACTACAGCGGCACTTTTTATTAGTGTATCACTAGTACCTTGCGATGGGAAGTGTCACCATTGCCACACGGAAAACCAGAAACAGGGAAAACGGGCAACGCTTCCTCTCCGAGGGAAAACGGCAGCCAGCCTCGGTCCCACCGTCACTGCAGCATCACCCCCCCGCCTCGGTCCCACCGTCGCTGCGGCATCACCCCCCCGCCTCGGTCCCACCNAGCCACTCTTGGGGCACAAACCATCTCCCAAAGAGTCGCCTTTACGCCATCACCCCCCTCCAGGTGACGCAAAGCCCAGCCCCCCCTTGCACCCATGGACCCAGTGCTGGCGTGGGGCAATCCAGGGCTTTGGGGTGCCCTGACCCACCCTGCAGCCCAGCCCCTCCGCCGTTCCTCCTCTGCCACCACTCTGGGAGAGGTGAGGAAGGGGCTGTCATCCCGAGCATGGCTGGGCGGGAAGGCGGGAGGTGACATCCTGAGTGTGACAAGGTCCAAGGCAGCCCAGAAACAGACCAGACACAGAGACGACTGGAAACATATTCACTGTTCAACCAAGGAAACCCTCATCTTCAGCCTTGGGGCTGGAATGGTGTCACCCAGCGATAGCCCAGGCACACGGTGGCACTGCCAGGACCTGGGCAGAGCCGTGGGTGCTCCTCGAGGTGCTTGCAGGGTCTCCATCCCGCCGGCGGTGAACCCCAGCGAGGGTCTGGGCTGCAGGTGCCACCACCCCCGGACCCCCTCCACCCAAGGCAGCCGTCACCCTGCGCTTCCCCTGGGCGCTCACCTGGGAGGAAGAGGGAGGAAGAGGAGAGAAACGAAAAAAAGGGAAACCCACCGCCAACCGCGCTCAGGCATGGCTTCTGCCGGCACCCAGCGGTTTCCCCAGAGCAGACCAGGGGTATGGAGATGCCACCCCCCCCCCCAAGAGACCCCCGCACCCCTCTCACCTGGCTCCCTCCAGCACAGCCCGCAGCGATTTCTTCAGAGCCGCGTTGCTGCGATCCAGAGCGGCAGCCAGCCGGCTGCGGTGGGCTGGGGTGAGCTGGGACGGAGAGGAGCGAGGGGCTCAGAGAGCTGCACGGCCAGGAGCCCACCCGAGACCCCCCGGGCGGCTGCGGTCCCGCCCGGTCTAACCTGGCTCTGGTACATGGTGAGCACGGCCGTCAGCAGCTTGGCGTAACTCAGCGACGCGGCGAAGGCGGGGGCTTGCCGGCACAGCGTCAGGACCAGGAGATCAAAGAGATCGGGCGGCAGCACCTCCTGGAAGAGAGGCACCATCGGGGAGGAGGGCTGGGGCCGTGCTCCAGCGCTGGCACAGAAACCCCGGGGGACACGGGGGGGTCCCCTCACCTGCCGCCCCAGCACCGCCTGCACCACCGGCAGGAGCTTCTCCGACAAAGGCACCTCCAGGACTTGGCTGCAAGGATGGGGAAGGGGAGATGCAACCCTCGCGCGGCCTCGCTGCTGGTCCTGAGCGGCCGGAGCCGGGCGGACCCACCGGGGCAGGAGCGAGGGTCACAGCGGGGCTGTCACCCTGGGAATCTCTGACCTGAGCACCAGGCGCACGCAGTCGGGCTCCAGGCACTCCTCCACGAGCTCGCACACCAGCTTGGTCTGCTCAGCACCTGCACGGGCAAAACCCAAGGGGAAGAGCCTCCAGAGGCTGCTAAATCCACGGGGATGTGTCTGACCCTTCCTGGGGTACACCCCACTCAGGACACCCAGAAACCACGTCGTGCCCCCCTCGGCTGTCGGGATAATGCAGCTCCTGCTGCCCCTCTGCAGCGAGGGTTTATTAGCACCAGGGAAAAGGGGACGCGACTGTGCCAGGGGACTCTCTTCTCGTGCCAGCAGAGCCATCCCGGGGCAGTTTTGGCCCCAGCATCAGGAGCTCTTTGGAAAGTTCACGGAGGGATGGGGACCGTCCTTTGGAAGAACAGATGCTGGAAACCAGCCTGGCCTCCCCTCCCTCTCATCCACCTCTAGACCCATCTCCCATCCTGCCTTCCAAGCAGTCACCCGCCCCGATAAAACCAGCACCATCCCTCCACAGTTCCTAACACACATTTGGGGTGATAAACGCCTGCCAGGAGACACAACTCTGCCGCTGGGGCTTCCCTTCCGCTGGTGCAGCCCACAGCCCCTCTCCATCTCCCCCAGCAGCCGGTGCCTCCTGCGAGCCCATCGCACCTTCTCCCGGCTCCTGCAGGACCGCAGCCACCAGGACTCGGCAGAAGGGCTGCGAATACTTGGAGCAAAACGAAGCCAGAGCAGCTGTGAGGTGACGGGAGGGCGGCTGGCAGAGGGACAGCACCTATGGACAGAGGAGGCAGGAGGTGGGGATGGCAGCGAGGAAACGGGGTGTAGGAAACCTCCGTCCCCACACTTACACGCTGGAGGAAAAGCTGCTCCGCCAGGACGGCCGCGCTGGTGTAGCTGAGGTCGGGGCTGAGAGCCAGCAGCCAGCTGCAAAAACGCACCAAGAGGTGCTCCGGGCACGTGGAGAGCTGGAGGAAGGAGCACAGCCCCTCGAGCTGGGGACGGCAGAGGGGACAGGGACGTTAGGGACAGCAGCATGACCTCCATGGTGGTTGCAGCAAGGATGCTGAGGCTCACCTGGGCGGGAGAGCAGCTGTTCAGGATGTGCAGCTCGGGTGGGATGCTCAGCTCCGGGTGCTGCGGGGAAACACAGCCCTTGAGTGATGCACCAAGCGAAGCAACCCCCAAAATACAGCTCCGGGGCTCTTCTCTTCCCCATCACCCCCGCTTCGGCCAGCGCTGACCCCACAGGCTGCGAGCTGGAGGCAGGGATTGGTACCCGAGCCCAGAGGAGGGGCAGCAGGCTTTATCCCCCTCCAGTCATCCCTGTGCAACCCACCTCCTCTCCCGTCCCTTCCTGAGCCCCTGGCACGAGCCCCATCAGCTCCGGGAGAGAGACAGAAGAGACTTACGCTGGACTCCTTCTGCAGCAGCATTTTCAGCCTCTGTCCGTGCACCTGATGAAAACAAGGTGAAGAAACAGAAACCAGACTGCAAACGCTCACTGCCTGGAGGGGGAAAGCAAACTGCCCAGTACCTGGAGAAAGGACTGGACCTCCGCTGCCAGCTCTGCCTGCGACATCTTCCTGGGCTCCCCAGCTGCATCCTGCTGGGAGCTTTCCGGAGCAGCTCCAGCTGGGCTCTGAACGGATCTGTCCCCCAAAATCTCCCCAGGCATCTCCTCTTCCACCCCTGCCTGTGAAATCTTCCTGGGCTCCCCAGCTGCATCCTGCTGGGAGCTTTCCGGAGCAGCTCCGGCCGAGCTCTGAACAGATCCATCCCCTGAAATCTCCCCAGGCATCTCCTCTTCCACCCCTGCCACGTCCCCACTCTCCTGGGCTCTGGGGGGGTCCAACGCCACCTCGTCCAGCAGCAGCCTCTTCCCCTCTCTCTCCTCATCCAGGCTCTCCTCCGACACCTTCTCGCGCTTCCCACCTCGAAGCAGGGAGTCAGCCACATCCCCAGTGGCACCAGTCTGCTTGCTGAAACCCCAGTTCAGTTTTCTTCGTCCCTCTGGTTTGTTCTGGGCAATTTTCCGGCACAGACACCTAAGCTGCTCCTGGCACACGGCAGACAAGGCGGTGGGTGAAGGCTCCTCTTCCCTCAAATCCTGCAGGAGAACATCCCCCAGCGCCCGCACCCAGGGATCCGCGTGGGAATCCTTCCCCACAGCCCGGAGCAGCCGGCGGAGGCAGCCCCCCGGCACCACGGCTCGCACCACGAGGAGCAGGGAGAAGAGGTTTCTCTGGCACACGACGGGGAGCAGCAGCAGCCGGGGTTTGCTGGAAAACGGGAGAAAAGGGAGAGGTGACATGTCAGAGCAAAGCCCCAGGTCCTTATTGCCAACCTGCCCCGTGGAGCAGGGTCTAACGGGATGGGGATGCGAGAGAAGGTGGCGAACGCCTCCGGCAGCTTTTGCAGACAGCAGCTGCAGGAACGGTGGGTCCCTGCTACCATCCTGACCTCATGTACAGACTGTTGCACTGCGGGGAATCATGGAACAGTTTGGGTGGGAAGGGACCTTANGTAGCCCCCTTTCAGCACTGGAAGGTGCTGGAAGGTCTCCCCGGAGCTTCTCTTCTCCAGGCTGCACACCCCCAACTCTCTCAGCCTGTCCTCGCACGGGAGCTGCTCCAGCCTCGGACCATCTCCGGGGCTCCTCTGGCCCCGCTCCAGCAGCTCCGTGTCTGTCCTGTGCTGAGGACCCCAGAGCTGGGGGCAGCACCCCAGGGGGGGCTCAGAGGGGGACAGTCCTCCCTTGCCCTCAAAGATGAAGATGCACGCTGCCGACCTGCCCACCCAACGCACCCAATCTCCCAGAAAACACCAAGTTTGGGAAATGTGGGCAACTCACACAGCCAGGGCCCCCTCTGGCCCCTCCAGCGTGGGCTCCTCTGCGCACAGGGCTGCGGTGAAGCTCTGCCAGGGGAACGCCTGCCCCGCTCCCCCGTGGGGCTGGACCCGCTGCAGCATCCGGAGGGCGGCCAGCGTCCCGGAGGAGCCGGAGGCCAGCGCGTGGAGCAGGAGGCGGCACGGCTTGTCGAGGGTCTGCAGCCAGCGCAGGTGGGGGGGCTCCATGGCTGCTGGGGAAGGGGCTCCGTCACTGCTGGGGAACGGGGCTTCACAGTCGCCTACAAGAAAATCGGGCAGAACCTTTCCATGGGTCACACCACGAAGGATGCTGGAGAACCAGCACATCCAGGGCTCTGGAGCAAAGCTGGGGTTCTCCCTCACCAGCTGCAGTTTTGGGGGTGCCCTCACCCACACACGGGGGGCTCCATGGTCACCCTCATCACCCGAGGATGCAGAAGCATCACCCAGGATCCCAGCCGGGCCCGCGGACCGGGGACCTCCTCCGAGCCCCCCCAAAACTCCTCCACCTGCAGCTCCCCATCACCAGCCCCACGCTCCCCTCCCGGGGGGGCACAAAGGAAACGCCCCCAGCGCTGCTCGCGGTGGTCCCCCCGCCCCACTGCGGTCCCCTCCTCCGGTAACAGACCATCCCTGACCCCCCCCTGGGCCCGCAGCTCCCCAGTTGGCCGTCCCCCCCCCGGTTACCGCCGTGACCCCCCCAAGTTACCGCCGTCACCCCGATACCAGCTCCCGCCCCCCGCAAACCACCGGGGGACACTCACCGGGGAGAGGATGGAGACCAGGGGGAGGGCAGGGTGTCCGGTACCCCCCCTCCCACGCTGCCGGTACCCCGGGACCCCCCCGCGCCACCCCCGGGAACCAGCACCGCGCGCGCGCCCCTTCTGGCCCCGCCCCGCTGGAAAAAGCGCGCCACGTATGCAAATGAACCCGGCCTGCAAAATACAGGCGTTATGCAAATGAACCCTTAAAGGCAAA
>VZTO01011954.1:17040-42106 GCA_013400615.1 Syrrhaptes paradoxus
CCCATCCCAGCTCCCATGGGTGCTGGGTGCTGCAGTGCCCCACTGACCCCCCCAAAGCCCCATCACCCCACAGGGAGCAGGGATGCAAGACCCACAGGGGGGGTCCAGCCATCGATATGGGGGGGGGTGATAAATACTAGCTAATGTCCCCGTCCCACCCCAGCCCTGAGACCCTCTGCACCCAGAGCAGCGCTGGGAGCCGCTGAACCCCCCAAGGAGACAGATAAACACAGAAGGAGATGCTCCCCCCCCAAAAAAAAGACATTTCGTTGCCACCAACAGCACCCAGTGGGGCACCCCATGGCTCAGTCGGAGTCGATGAAGTCCAGGAAGAGCATGGCGAGGTTGTAACTCCAGTACCGAACCTCTGCGTCCAGGGTGACGGCCCACAGCTCCTCATCCTCCTCGTCCGAGCTCTCCGAGGGAGCCGGGCTGAGCTCCTGTGGCACACGAGACAGGATGAGACCCCCGCGCCCCCCCGGACGCACCCCCATGCTTTATCGGGGGGTGCAGGGGCAGGAGGAGGGGGAACGGTTTGAAGCTGAAAGAGAGGAGATTTGGATGAGAAATGAAGATTTTTTTGATGCTGAGGGGGGTGAGGCAGTGGCCCAGGGTGCCCAGAGAAGCTGTGGATGCCCCATCCCTGGAGGGGTTCAAGGCCAGGCTGGATGAGGCTTTGGGCAACCTGGGCTAGTGGGAGGGGTCCCTGCCCATGGCAGGGGGTGGCACTGGGTGGGCTTTAAGGTCCCTTCCAACCCAAACCACTCTGGGATCCTACTCACGACGGGCATCCTCGGCTGGCGCTGTCGGTGCTGCGGCAGCCGGCCGGCGGGCAGCTCGTGCAGGTAGATGCAGTCGGACTCGAAGGGGCAGTGGCCACGGTTCCGGACAAAGAACTTGCACCTGATTTTCCTGGGGGATCCAAAACACAGTTATGAGCGCAGCTCCCGGCGCAGGATGCAGCCCGCGGTGCTGTGCACTCACCCCATCCGTGCCTTGAAGCTTGCAATGAGCTCCTCCTTCTCGCGCGGGTCCGACACCCAGTATTTGTGGGGGATGTAGTAACTGGAGGTGACCCGGCACTCCGGGCAGGCCCTGGGCGAAGGCAATGGGTGCAGGTGGGTGTCCCCAAAAAGGGACCGTGGGCTCAGCACCCACACCGGGGGGTCCCACCGCCACGGCCTCATCCAGCATCCCTGCTCCAAAGCTCCTGTTCCCAAAGGCAAGTCGCTCCAACCCCAAAGCGCTCCAACCCAAGGAAGGATTCCAGGGTGCAGAAGGGGTGACGGTGACAACCCCACCGTGTCCCCACGCCCACTCACTTGATGACCATGCTGTGGAAGTCCCGGCTGCGTCGCCACTTGCGGATGCAGCCCAGGCAGTATGCGTGGCTGCAGTTGGGCAGGATCCCGAAGAGCCTCTCCTCCGGCAGCACCTTCTCGTACACCCGGTCCATGCAGATGCCGCACACCACGGCCTCGCTCCGCGCCCTCAGCACCTCGGGGGGGATCGGGGCGGCCGCAGCGCCCGGTGCCGTGGGGACCTGCAAGCAGAGCACCACAGCATTGCCCCCCCCGGCTCCATCGCTGCCCCAGCCTTGGGGACCGATGTGGGGTGACAGGAGACCCCCAGCCCACCTCTGCAGGGACAGTCACCGTCTCCGCCACCGCCACCTCTCTGGGGTCAGAATTTGGGTTTGGTCCAAGCCCTCCGGGTCGAGAGCCTGCAGGCAGGAGAGCTCTTAGGTGGGGGAAAGCACATCCCACCCCCCCCAGCAAAGAGGCAGCTGGCTGCTGGAGAACACAGGATTGCCAGTTAGGGTCCCCACCCCAAAAAAAGGTGGTAGGAGAGCTTTCCTCCATCCCAGCTGGGACCTGGGAGGAGGATTTGGCTCCAGGACAGACACAGGCACAGGATGCTCCCCAACAGCCACCTCCGTATCCTCAGCCCCGCGGGTCCCCGGGCACCCCAGCACCTACCTGAGGCACCCCGAGCTCGTGCGGGGACAAATTCTCTGCTGACGGCCCCACGGGGGACGTCACCAGGCGCTGGGATCCTCTCCTTGTTTTTTTCTTCCTCCTCAACCTCCACTCTTGGGAGCTTGAAGGCCACGTGGGTCACAGTGGGGACAGGGTGCACTGAGCTGCGCCAGGGTCCCCCCTCGCCCCGGGCCACCGCTGCAGGGACACTGGCGGGCTGCGAGCCCCAGCGGCCGGGGGGCACGGGGAATATGGGGGGCATGGGGTCATAGCGGGTCCCCACCGGCACCGGCTGCTCCGGGATGTGCTGGTAGCTGGAGGAGCCCAGGGACAGACAGACAGAGGGGTCCCATCAGCCCAGTGTGACACGTCCCAGCTCCCAGCCCATCCCCGTGGCATCGGGCCCCCTCCTCGCTGCCCCTTACCTGCACCGCTCCCCGTAGCTGCAAAACCCCCTCTGGAAGAACCTGCAGACCTGTGTTGACTTTCTGTCGTGCAAAAACTGGCAGCTCAGGCCCCAGCGACAGGTTCCACGGATAAAATTCCTGCGAGAAGCCGTGGGGCCGGGATCAGCCCCTGCTCCCCCCTCGTCACCCCGAATCCCCACCCAGGCACCAGCTTTGCCTGGATGGGGACATTTTTTCGGAGCCCCCAGGCTGGTCTCTGGGCTCAGGACCCCCCACTAAGGGCAGCCGGGCTCTCCTACCCCCTCCAGCCCTATCACCCTGCTAATTAACAAGCAAACGAAGGGCTGGGGGGGGTCTGGAGAACCGGCTGCACAAGCCTGGGGGCTCCCCCCGGGGCTGGGGAGGGGCAGGAGCCCTGGGCTTGGGGCTGGTAAGGGAGAGGGGGTGCCTGACTGGGGTGCTGCTGGGGTCCCCCAGCTCTGTCCCCTCCAGTCCCCCACCCTCCAGGGGAAAGGGGTGAGGAGGGGTCCAAGGGCATCACAAATTCCCCCCTGTCCCCATAACAAGGGGGCTCACAGCTCATCTCCCCCAAAAGCTGCTCCCCCACCAACGCCCTACCTGCAGAGGGGTCTCTGGGAGGCCAGCAGCGAGCCCCGCTCCATCTCCTCCCCGGCAGCCAAAAGGGCTGGGTGCCCTCCGGGGGGGCTATTTATGGACCCCCCTCCCAGGTACCCAGCCCCGCCCACGGGCACAAGGGGTTAACTCTCTCCCTGCCGCTGCTCCCATCCCCTGGGGGGACCTTTGGGGCTTTCTGTGGCCCCAGGTGCAGTGGGTGTCCTGGTTTGGGCTGGGATGGAGTTAACGCTGTTTTCAGGAGCTCGGTATCGCTGTGTTTTGGATTTAGGACGGATTCGGTATGAGAAGAATGCTGATAACAGGCTGATGTTTTCCGTTGGCGCTGAGACCGTCAAGGACTTTCCAACTTCCCTCCTCCGCTGGTCTGCAGGTGCAGGAGAAGCTGGGAGGGAGCACGGCCGGAGCACTGGACCCACGATTATTGGCTTGGGATTTGAGCTCAGCTTCAGCACTGAGGCCCAAACTGAACAACATCTATTCGATATCGTCCCATGTCATACTCAGGATTTTAGAAGGATCTGCCAGGAAACGCTCACTCTCTTCTGGAATTGTAGTTTCAGGACTCTCCGTGCTCTGGGATCATTAATGGGGAATGGGGTGGGCCTTGGTCACCATGTATCCCTCATTTATATGTTATTATCATTATTAGAATAATTGAAACACAATAAAATTGAAAATTAAATTGTTCTTGTCTCAACCCACGAGTCTCTTTTCCCTTTATCCCTCCACAGCTCTCCCCCATTCCCTGTGGATGGGGTTGTGAGTGAGCGGCTGTGTGTTTTCATCACTGGCTGGGTTAAACCACTACACTCGGCTCATTGCCCACCTTCGTCCCACAGCAAAGATTTGGGGCAGGGAGCGCCCAGCTCTGAGGCTGGGACCCTGTTGTTGCTGCCTTGAGGTTTGATGGGAAATGCAACCAGGAAAACCTCAGCAGCTACCAGACCTGGGAATCATGGAGACCTGGGAACTGCGGCAAATCCCTGGAAATCACAGCAAATCCAGCAAATCCCATCAGCTCTGCTGGAAATCCTCCCAAGGACAACTGCCCAGGGGCTGAGAGAAAACTCACAAAGAAAGCCTGGGTGCTAAAAGGTTCTTAAATATTTAGTTCAGATTTATTTAAAGTCAAGTCAGTTTGTGGACACTATTTATATTATTAAAAACACTTGGAGGTTTGTACTTCTAGCAAAAATATACATTTCAGTTTGAGGGTTGTTACACTGTCGAGGAGGGAAGAGCAAAAAGTTCCCCAGGTGATGAGCACGTGAGTCCCGCCACGGCCGGGGATGCCACCGGGGGCTTCCGGAAGGATAAATCCCTCCAGGCTCCGTGCAGCCCACACATGTCTCCGGTGCCTTCCCCGAGAGGGCTTCAAAGTGCTTTCGAAACGGTAAATCATACACCCGGCGAGGTAGGGAGGGGAAGGGGCTGGGCTCCGAGGGTGGGGAAACTGAGGCACAGCGAGGAGCTGGAGGGCGGCAGCAGGGGCCGGTTTGGGACCGGGCAGCCCTGGGACATGGAGGGGAAGCCCAGCGCTCTCCCCTTGGGGTTTTAAAGGAATTATTGCACCAGGGAAATCCGCTACCCTGAAGAGGAGGAAAATAAACCAAAACTGACTCGTTTGCTCCCACAACCCCTCCTTGGGAATATTTTAATAAGGCTGCTCGGGACGTACGGGACCACGAGCCGCGGATGGGTAATTGTCGCTTCTTAGGTCAGACACCATCATCCCGAGAGGGAACCGAGCCCGTTCCGGGTCCGTCTCCTCCCCCAGACCCCCGGTGAGGCAGCCCCCCACGCAGGCAGCACCGTGGCGTTTCACTACAGCTGCGAGAAGTTGCGAGGTAAAGTCCCAGAACGGTTCTGGGTTTAAGCAGACCCTGAAGCCTGGAGCTGTCCCCGCACTCGGGGCAAGGCAGCGTCCCCAACCCGGCCACGCTCACCAAGAAGCTCCTGCTCATTGTGAGCATCACACCCTCTCCCTCCCCTTTTCCGAGCCGTGCTGTACAGCTGCAAAGCTCTTTGCAACCAACACAGGAACTAATCCTCGTGCTTCCCCGCTGAGCAGAGAGCAGGTGCCCCCCCAGCTGCCTTTCACAGGGGAAACCGAGGCAGGGCAGCTAACAGCTCAGTGCCCCTTCAGCATCATGAGCTCCGTGGGCTGGCCGTGGCTTTGCTTTCTCCTGTGGCTTTGCTTTCCCCTTGCTGGTGTTGCTAAAGGCTTCGTTTGCTCTGGTGCTCACAGGAGCCAGGCTGCTGGGGCCCCACAGCACCCTACAAACCCCCCCTGAGCCCCCAGGGCTTGGGAAGGGAGCTGCAGGACAAGCTTTGAGCCCTGCCACCTAAACCCTGGCCAGTCCCCGGCTGCCCCTGGCCCTGCACAGACTATTTGGTAACTCGTGTCTGCACCCAAAAGCCAGGGGAAGCTGAGATGCTGGCCTCTGCTCGGCAGGTGAATTTTTATGAGTCAAACCCGTTCCCTCCCTCTCTCATACGGAGGTGCCGAGGGGCAGGCTCCCTCTGAAACGGGGGTCCCAGCAGCACGGGGTCCCACTCGGGAAGGCAGAGATCCCAGAATCCCTCTGGGAACACCCGCACAGGGATGGGGGCTGCAGCCCAGGGTCTCTGCTAGGACAGCCCTACCTGTCTGCAAATATTTTTCTTTGGGAAAGAGAGAAACATCCTTTCGTTCACAGCTCAGGACGACGTCTTCGGAGTGCAATAGAAAAAAGAAAATAAAGACACGCTGTAAGCGCTGTTGCTGGCCCTGCCGGATCCCTGCACTGCGCTGGGGACTCCTAATGACCAGAGCATCCCCCATCGTCCCCACGCTGCTGCAGGAACCCCACCGTCCGGGCCATGGAAACCCACCGGCTGCTCTGGAGGCCCCGGGGAGCAGCCGAAGAGCTGGGCTGTAGTAACGGAAACAGCAGCTTATGGTTTGCCTTTGTAAATGTGTTAGTGTGTGTTAACGGAAGCCCTGGCCTAGCAGGTGGTGGCTGCAACCTCTGACGGCATCTTGCCCTACGTACCGTACGTCAGGGTCACGTAGAAAACAGTTTCCAGTAGAAGAAATGGAAGACGTGGGGATTTGTTTCTGTACAAAAAGTCTTGATGGGAATCCATGGCTTCATTCTCATAAATAACAGGTCCTTAGTACATGTCCTTGTAGATCTCCTGCAGGAGCGGGTGCAGAGATGTTTCCGTCTCCGTCTTCTTGATCTTCTGCACCAGCTGCGTGTGCTCCGTCACCAGCTGCCGCAGGTCTGCCATCTTCTGCAGCAGCTTGGGGAAGAGGTACTGGGCGTCGGGGTGGTTGGACTGCAGGTGGAACTCCAGCGCTCGCAGGATGTTGTCTTGGATCTCCTCCACCTGCTTCACGTTCATCAGGCCAGGACGGTCTGTGGGGAGGAAGGATGGTAGCTGGAGGGTTATGGTGGAGCTCTCCAAAGGACATGCTCCTCCTGGGGAAAGGGAGACGGGGGCTGTAACCCACCCACCGGGACTCCAACGTCATCAACTGGACAAAGGGAGAAGCGTGCCCTTGGACAACGTATCCCACAGCAGTGTAAAAGGAGGAGATGCCACTTGTCCTTGGTCCAAGCTAGGTGTCACCGCTACAGAGAAGCTTTATTCTCACTTCTCTCGTCCCCCTAAGACACCCCTGACTGATCTCAGGGCCAGCTGCAGCTCAGCTCCCCCAGCCCACCCCAAACCACCTCTAAGGACCAGGGGGACTCCTCCTGACACCCGCACAGCCCAGAGCGACAGCTCACCTCCGCACAGGATGATGGCAGCCACGAACAGAGACAGGTCACTGTCATCCAGCTCCAGCGCGTTGAACTTCACAGCAAACTCAAATTTGGGCTCCATGATCTCGTTGAAGGGCTTGCGCAGGCTACGCAGGAACTCACGGGTCACGAAGCCGTTCCCGTTGGCCACCAACAGCCCATCTTTGTTCATGATGGAGGCCAGCATGGTGAAGATGGCCTCGTGCACCCCGTACTTGAGCAGAGTCACTTGGTCGTTCAAGTAGAGGCCGATGAAGCTGGGGATGCTCTTGGCGAACTCGGTGAGCTCCCGCACGGTCTCCACCGTGGTGCACTGGCAGCGGTAGAAGACGTGCACCCCGATCTCCTTGTAGGGAGGAATGCCGTTCACGAGCTGCTTCCACACCAGTCCCTTCTCCGCCTGCCACAAGGTGTCGATGTCATGGATCACAAAAGGCTGCTTGAAAAAGAAACCAGCAGTTAGGAACCTGCCGCAAGGACTCGAGACGTCAGCTCTGCCAAGGATGCTCGTGTTTGTCTGCCTGTCCCTTTGCTCTTCTCGTCCCACCCATAACCGCACCAGTCTGCAGGAATTTTCCCAGTAAGGCACAGGATGTGTAGAGCCCACCCAGTTGCAGCTGGGAACTGGTGGATGTGAAACAGCTACAGCAAGAGGGGGATGCGCAGCACCTCCCAGAGAACAGCCCCAACATGTTGGTCATGGCCAACCCCCACCCGGAGGGAACTTACTGGGGTGCCGCTGGCCTTCCCGGTCAAGATACCTCTCGCCTTCTTTTTGGTCATGTTGAAATTCTTCAGGTAGGCGTTGTAAATGTGCTTGGAGAAAGCTTTCAGGTCGGCCACCTGTGGGTTCTGGCAGCTGATCTCACTCGCCGTCAGCCCCGCCACCAGCTTCCTCTTCTCTGCCTCCGGCATGCGGCCGAAGCGGATTGCTGGAGGGGGGCAAGAGCGGTGGGTCAGGACACTGGGAATGACCGCTGGAGATGCAGGATGATACTCCTGCAGCACTACAGCTCCTTCAGCATCGACACCTCCAGGAACCAGCCACTTCTGCCACCCCCCCCACGCCAAGCTTGCATCCCCATTCCTCTGGGCTCTCGCACGAGCCCTAATTCCCACAAGAACACCTTGGCTTGGCCTGGAGCAAAAATCCCAGCACAGAAGAGCAATCTGTGTGTCCAGTTCCCACCAGGTCAACCCAGTTCCCACCGGGTCAATCCCACCAGCCAGCCTGCACAGTGGGAGCGAACAGCCCCTTCTCGTGTGAAAGAAAAGGCTGAAGAGTCAAAGAGCCAAAGCTTTGGGTTTGAAAGCAGATCCCCTTGCAAGAAGAGAGCCACGAGATAAAGCCAACCCTTTCCAGCCAGGTAGATGACCCCACGGCACCACGGGCAGGCCTGCAGACAGCGGTGACACTCACCGTTATGTGACATGCCCAGTGAGAGGCATTTCTGGAAGCGGCAGTACTGGCACTTGTTCCGATTCTTTTTCTGAATCTTGCAGCTCCGCTCACACTTCTCGTACTCCAGCTTCATGCGGATCGTCCGGCGGAAGAAACCCTGTGGGCAGGGTGGACAGGGAGCAGGAAGACAAGGGGACAGCAGCGTTAGCACCTGTGTTTGGGGACGAGGAGGATTTATTATCCCCAGGAGCCTCATGGAGGTTCAGCCGGGTGCGGAGGAGGAGCCCTGGGTTTTTCCTCTGTCTCAAGGAGAGGTTGAGGGGTGGGAGAAGGGGCTGCAGGGGAGGATCCGGAGGGCAGCCTACGGTCCGGTGCTGGTACCGAGTGTGTGATTCTGGCAGCAGCCAGCAGGGAGGGATGGAGGAACAAGCTGCGGCCAGCCCCAGCCTGCAGGAATGTCTGGCAGGACCTGGGCCACTATCCCGGCCCCGCTGGCGTTTGCTGGGGGAGGAAAGAATTTCACAGACACATCCAAGCTGCAGCCAGTGATCCCAGGGGGATAAATACACAGCTCGCTGCTGATGTGCAGCACAGAAAGCATCTTTAAAAGCAAAGCCAGGGTCCCCGTGGGGATAGATGGATTTCCCTTAAAAAGCAAATCATAACGGGGAAAGATTTGGGCCGTACACACCTCAGCTGCCTTCCCCAGGACAGTATTTGTGTGCCTGCCTCTACACCCCACGCTCTCTGGACAGGTTGCAAATGATTTTTTTTTTTACAATCACTCAATCCTGCATCCCTGCTTTGCTGCAAACCTGCTTGTCTGAAGAGCTGGCGTGATCCCTGGAGTCTGATCTCTGCTTGGTGCTGCTGAACCCAGCCCTCCCCAGGGCGTACGTACCTTGCAGCCCTCGCAGGCGTGCACGCCGTAGTGAAACCCCGAGGCTTTGTCTCCGCAGACCCTGCACTCCACGTTCAGCGCTCCCAAAGCCGCGTCCTCGCAGCCCGTCTGCAGTTGGTCCGACAGGGAAGGAGAGGAGCTCTGCGAAAGGTCTGCAAAGATAAAGGACATGTCCTTTCATGTCACAGCCACGAGCCCAGCGTTGTGTCTAACTCCAGCCATGGGGCTGACAAGGGATTTCCAGCGCTGTCCCAGCTGGTCACTGGTATTGCATCTGGGCAGCGAACCTCCGAGCTCAGGTGCTGATGCCATGCCTAGAGCCAAGAGAGCCCCCAGCGTGCCCAGCAGCTGAGAGACTCCCCACCAACGCTGATTTCTTCCCCCTGGCATTGATGTCTAGGCAATGAAACCCAACCAGTAGATTTTCTAATCCCCAGTTGGCAGGTGGCTGGCACAGCGCTGCCCAGCTGGAACGCCCGCGGCTCTGGAAAAGGCTCTTTAGCAGCAACAAACCTTCCCCCCAGCTCCTACAATCAGTCTGCACCGAGGACTTCAAGCCGTGGCCAGGGAAGTGTTCTCAGGCATCCTGGGAGTTCTCCCCATCTGGGGCACATTGTTACCCGTCTCTCCTTTTAATTCCCATCTCCCAACCCGCTGCCAACGGCCGTGTGGTGACTGCAGAGGAAGAAACAACCCTCTCCACAGCCTGGCTCTCAGTCCGTTATTTCACAAAAGGAAGAGATTAAACCAAACCAAACTCCGCTCCCAGGCAGGTCCTGTGCCCTTGCAGCTCCGCTCACCTGTGTAGCTGCTCGAAGGCAGCGAGCTGTCTGGTCCTCCAGTTGGGTCCGAGGCTCCGCTTGCCACCATCACTGCCTCTTCCTCTTCCTCCTCCTCCTCCTTGACCTCAGGTACTTCCTCCTGTAGTTGTTCCATAATTGATCACCGCTCAGTGCCAGGACTGCAACCCCTGTCATAGCTCTGGCATCATCCGCGTCTATCCGAGATGGACCCTACCAGGCTGTTCCTGCTAGCCTGCGGGACAGAGGGAGAAACGCGCGGGGTCAGCGCCCAGCACCCGCGGCAGCAGGGCGGGGGGTAACCACGCCGGTCCTCCTCTGCCTTCTCTCCTTATCCAGGCAGACAAGTGGAACCTGGGCCCTTCTAAACGTCACTCTGCACTTGGCTATAGACTTAAGGAAGCAGAACTTTGCTGAGATTGTATTTACAGCCCAGCAGATGGAACCCAGATCACCAACCAGCCCAGACACCACCTGGGAACCTGGGGTCATAGAATCACAGAAGGGTTTGGGTTGGACGGGAGCTTAAAGCCCATCCAGTGCCACCTCCTGCCATGGGCAGGGACACCTCCCACTAGCCCAGGTTGCCCAAAGCCTCATCCAGCCTGGCCTTGAACCCCTCCAGGGATGGGGCATCCACAGCTTCTCTGGGCACCCTGGGCCCCTGCTTCACGCCCTGCACAGGGAAACATTTTTTCCTCACATCTCATCTCCATCTCCCCTCTTGCAGTTTAAATCCATTACCCCTCATCCTGTCACTACATGTTTGGGGTCCCAAGCTTGAATGCCCCATGGCAGAAACACGGCCCCAGACAACGTCCCCCAGAGCCACCACCGCCCTGGGATGTCACGGCAGTAGCCAAGGCTGGGGTTTGACAGCCAACGCCACCAGAAAGAGTAAGATAGCACCAGCTTCACCCTCATCCCCGCCCAGCCCAGGCAGGGCTCAGGGACGGGGCAGCAGCCGATCAGCGGCTCGGTGCCCGTGGGTGGGAGATGCCGGGGGAGCTGGGCTCGGCGCAGCAGCAGGCGGTGGCCGAAAGCCCCTGGCCCGTGCGATCCATCTGCAAGACTGATGGCTTCCTGCCGGCCCCCGCGCTCACGCTCCTTCCCATTACAGCGCTGCCAGTCCCAGCGTTTGTGTTTATTTTCACTCCTCGTGTTGTAACCGGCCCCGGCTCCTCTGCCAAGAGCCGCGGGGTTGAACGCCTCGCTGTTGCTCGGCGCAGCTGCCGGGCTGTGCTCGGCCCCGGGGTCCGGCAGCACGATGGCGATGGCCACACAATCCCGCCAGTGTCTGGATCCTGGGCTTCCTGTGGGAGGAACGGCCCCATCCTCGCCTCGCGTGCTTCCGCTCCTTGTTTGCCTTCATCCATCCCAAACAGCTCACCAAACGCTCACGCCGTGCAAGCGATGCATCGCCGGTACTGGGACCATCGCGGAGGCATTCTCGCCTCCCTCCGAACCGTGCCGGATCTTGTCCAAGTGTCTGCAACATCCCAGCACTCATGTACCTCCAGATCTTGATTCCTGAACTGACTTTTGCTTGAGTCATTAACATCTCAAGCCCCGTTTAGTGGAGTTGCATCTCCTTCCTTAAAGGAGCTATTTTTAAACAGAGAAATATCCTGAAATCCAGCTTCCAGCCTCAATGCACAGGCAGAAGTTAAACTGATAAAGCATCTTCCATCCCACGCTAGAGTGAAGGCTGCTCACAGGGGACTCACACCAGGGTGTCCCCAAGCACCAGGACGGTCTGTGCCCCCTGCCCAAGCCCCAAGAAGGGGGTTTGCTGGGGAGGGCACCAGTGACCCAGGACGCCCTGGCCTCATTTTTCCTCCCACGCACCTCAAACCTGAGCTGCAGCCAGCTCCCTGGATTCGCTAGAAAGCTGCGAGTGCTGAGCAAGGTCAGAGCTCGCTGCGAGATCAAGCAAGCAGCCGAGAGGGAGGACAAAACCTGCAAGGGGGAGGTTTAATGCAAACACGCTGTAAAGCCAGGACCCCAGGGGCTGCACCAGAGCCTGGGTCTCCCACGGGCGAGGGGGCTTTGCTTTCCCCTCCACGCTGGGAATTCAGACCACAGGACTTTGTTTCAAGGAGAGGCACGTTCGAGGCAATGAGCAAGCACGGCCGCCCCGCTTTCCTCTGCGGCAGGAGCAGGCGGAGGGGTGCTGGGCAGGGCAGAGCGCTCCCTTCCCGCGCCTCCGCCGGAGCACTGAGGGACCATTCAGGGGCCGTGTTATCCTTGGCCTCCTCTCCCCCATCCCGCGCGCTGGGACATGGCACACGGGCAGGAAAACCCATTCATCGGAGATGGAGGGTAACGAGCGCGGTCGTTTTGCAGGCTATATATAAATGGATGGACAAACATCAGGAAAACGCTTTTGCCTGGAACGGCAGTTAGCGGGGGAAGCTTGTGGCACGAGAAACTAGTCTACGGTGGAAAATACATCCAACAGCAATTTAATGAGCTTCTCATTAGCTCTCCTTTGTCTCTGGCATTCAGCACAGGTCTCTTGCTTCAAACCCAGCGCAGACGCAGCCCTCCGCTTCGCCCCAGCAGCCCCACGGCGCGTTGCTGTCGGAATAACGTGGGTGCATCCCTCCAGCAGCATCCCTCCATCCTCTGGGTCTGCTCAGGACCCTGTGCTCCTGGGGTGGCAGTGAGCTTGTGGCACTCAGCTTGTTCCCCAAAAACCCACCAAAACCACCTCAAAACTATCCTCAGAGTCAGGCTGGCTGGGAAGTGGGAAAGCAGAGGGCGAGATGTGCACAGACAGCAACGCCGGGCTCCAGCGAAGGCTCCCATGAGGATGCAGACATTAGGGTAAGGATAAGGATTTGGATCCCATCCTCCGAGAGCGGCTGGAGAGCCAGAGAGAGAAAAAGCTTTTACCAGAAAGCTCTGAATGCATTGTTTGCATATCTCCTTGCAGGCCAAGAGCACAGGGGCCTGGGCAGAGGGAAGCTGCGAGGGCTGTTTGCACACCTGCCTTTCCCTTCGTCGTTCCCGTTTTCCAAACAACGGAGAGAGGGAGAGGAGGGGGAAAAGCGATTGGTTTCGTATGGGAGGCTGCACCCCCTGCTTTCGGCAGATGAAAGGCCACGGCAGCCGCCGTCGGATGAAAGGCAGGGCAGGGGCTGTGCCTGCGCACCCCCGAGGGACACCCCCAGAGAAACGCGGACCCCCAGCCCTCCCCTCCGGGCCAGCAGCCTGGCAGCCAAACCCAACCGCACGCAGACTGCGGAGATGTGCCAAGGTCTCAGACACGCTTCTCCGTTCCTCTGTGAGCCCCACGGTTCAGAGCGGGGCATCCCGGGAAGACGGAGCTCCCCAGAGGTTTGTCCAAACTCCCCAGAGGTTGCTTTGGCCACGGGCAGGGTTGTCACAGCCCTGCATCTTCATGAGATGGCACTGGGATGGCAGAGGGTGGCTGAAGGACCTTTCTCAGCCCCAGGACCTCCCAGTGCCTCCACGTCCCGCTGCGGAGCGGGCAGAGAGGAGGGATAACTCCGTCTCCTCCCCTTGGCTGAAAAGCCAGCGGCCGGAGCACAGCTTGGAGCGGCGGGAGAAGGGCAGATTCCTGCCTGGCACAGCCACCCCCATTTTCCGTTCAACAGCTGTCACAGGGCAGCGATGGAAAGAGAATGGAAACAAGGATGGGGACCACAAATTCCTTCCTTAGCTTCTCCAGCAAAGCCATTTCCCTTCCTCTTCCTGCAGGATGGGATTGACCAAGAGGCCAAGCACCTCGGGACTTGCTCTGCCCTTGCCGTAATCCCTGTTCCAAGGAGTTTTGGAGATCCTGGCCAGGACCCTGGTTCTTCCCCGAGAGCCTGCAGCCGGCGGAGGGTGGGTTTGTTCACTGGCTCCGGGCTTGGGCAGATGCCCGCTGGCTGCTCCGCAACAGGTTTATCCTGCCTGGAAGCAGGAGCTGGCATCCATGCCAAGCTAAACCCTACCCTGGGAATGGAGGGAAGAGACATGGCACAAGAAGGGGAAAAAAAACAGGAACAAAAGATAAAAGGAGACAAATCCTCAGCGTGGACCCCCTGGAGGAAGGCTGGATGAAGCTTTGTAGTGGGAGGTGTCCCTGCCCACAGCAGGGGGTGGCACTGGATGGGCTTTAAGGTCCCTTCCACCCCAAACCTGTGATTCTATGAAGGTTTGTACTTCTCTGGGGCTGACCACGATCCAAGCCTCAGTTCATCAGCCTGCAGCTTGCACCCCTTTGGCCCGAGAGCTCCTCACCGCCGACGAGCGTGTCAACCGTGGAGCCCGGCTCAGAGAAGCAGGAGCTGACAAACCACCGGGAAGTGCCCGTTTCCCCGCAGGCTGTGCGCGGGAGGGCGGTGGGGCGATGTGATGGAGAAGCCCAGTTTCTCACCAGTGCTGGAGTCCCACGCGCAGAGCGAAGTGTCACAAGAAGGGGACGTGGGGACGTGCGTTTCGACACAGACACCCGGGCGCTGGCAGCCAGACAGGCACAGAACAGGAGCAAGGAAGTGCTCGTAATCAGAAGGACCTCGTCTTTAGGTGTCATTTCACTGGTGGTGAGCTCAAACAAGAGGGAATTTTGGCGTGATCACGGGGAAGGAGAGAGGATGCCTGATCCCATTTCCCTCCAGGAGAACATACCTTTGTTTCTAATATATTTATAGAGATAGGATTGACCAAGTCCCCATTGTAGTCTGGAGTGTCCCCACTCTAGATTCCTCCCTGGAAGCCAGGAGTTTCCAGGCAAAGCAAAGTGCCAAAAAAAGTCCAAACCTCCCAAGGGCCAAATCAGAGTTGATCGGTTCAAAGCGGTTGTTCAAGTGACCGTAAAAGAGGTCGCCAGGAATTGCGAAAGGAAACCAATTTACTGGCTTGAGTTTTTTACTCCTCCGCACGAAAATATTCGCCAAATTCACAGTCAAGAGAAGTAAATCCTTCTGGAAGGGGTGAGATGAGAACTCAGCCCTCTGTACAGCAGTGCTTTGTGACTGAATCCACAAAAACTGAACCGAATCCATAAAAAAAAAAAAAAAAGATTGTCGCTTGTTGGCCACCCTCTGCAGATGTCCCTTGGGTTGTGTCACCGCTTCCTATATCTGCTGATCAAGTACCAGTTTCTGTTCCTCCTCCTACACGTCAGCTCCCACTAATAAAAGCCGAAGAAGAGCTAAGCAGATGCTGCAACACAGGAAAGGTAACTAAGTGCACAGAACAAGAGAGCCAAACACTGAAAACATGTTTGGTTGTGTTCCTGAAAGACCAACACACCCCTCATTAGCTAATGAGATCTCGGCAGCACTTAACGACCCAAGTGCTTCCTTCCTTACTCCAAGTCTTGGCCACAAGGCAGGCTACACGCAGAAATAAGCTACTAGAGGTAGTAAGAAAGAGCCCTTCCACGATTTTCCCCTTGAAGCATCTGCTCAGACGTTGTACCGCGCCCCAGACCAGCCCGCGTGGGTTATCTGTGTTTCACCAAGCACCCCGGGGACGAAGCAGCAGGGTGCTGGCGGAGCTGTGATTACCCTGTTGTTACTAATTACTCAGGAACATGTGACAGAAGGTGCAAGAGATTCCCTCGCTTGCCTTGAGCGGCTGGGCTCGCCAAAATGAATCATAGTGCGTGTTTTAACTTACCCACTTCCGGGACACTAATGGGGGAAAAAAAAAAATAAACTGAAAAAGTTACAAAACTCGCCAAATTCTTCTCTTTTTTGTACCACAATTGACGTTGTCCCCAAACCAGGTCATGGTATTTTGCTCCAAAAGAACTTCCTGCTTTCTTGCCTGTGCTAGGTTTCTTCAGAGAGCAAAAGGTGTCACAGAAAGAAAAGAAAAATCAGACTTTGGGCAATAAACTCACAACCATGGGCCAAAGGGGGTTCTGCTGGGCTGCTCTTCTCTTCCAATGCATCCTCCAGGAGCTGCAGACATCCCTGGCTCCAGCAGCTCCAGGCACGCATGGGATGTGCTCCGAAATCTCAAGACGGCAGATACTGGGAGAGGGTTAATGCTTCTGCAGGAATCATCCCTCCGCACCTTTCTCCGATGAGCCCACGGCAGCAGAGGGGCAAGAGCAGGGCGGCAGCGAAGGGCAGAGCAGCCGTTAGCTCTTATCCAAGTCCTGCTTCACGACCTTCAGCAAATCCTGTCAACCCCCCTACCTCCGCTTCCTCCATCATCCCAAAACAACCCCCAACCAAACACAAAAGCCACCCCAAAAAAACCAAACCCAGCACTTTTACAGTGCTTCCTTCCTGCTCCTTTCCTCGCGGCATTAGCTCACGGAGACGGCATGTTTTGGAAGCGCAGAGGAATCCATCGGCGCCAGGCGTCATTGTTTATTCCCGGATTACGGATTTTCACACCTGTTTGCAGTCACGCTCGCAAGTCTGGCCTCCCCGGCCCCAGGTCAGCATGCCACGCTGCTTGTGATCGTCTTCTCCCGTTGTACATTCCTATCCGAAGCGTTTCCAGGATTACTTTCAGCAAATAAACCGGCGTGTCTCGTCCTGGCAATCGCTGACCGATATTTGCGTCTTGCTGTCAACTCAGGACAGCCTGGAACACCCAGGGGCAGGAGGGACACGTGGCTCTGAGCCGCTGCGACGAGGACCACAGCCAGGAAACAGGCAGGTACCAGAAAGGTGACACCACGGGACTTCTCAGAGCTGGAAATGGCACAGAAGCGCTGCTATTTGAGAAGATCATTAAGGCTGGTAAGGAGAGAGGATCATCCACCGCGCCCCAGGACACAGAAGTGGCCGTGGAGCCGTGGCAATGCTTTGGGGACACGGCTGCAACACCAGCCCACGCTGCTGGGACGGGGACAGCTTGTGTGGGGCTGCAGAGAGGGTGAAGTGTCCGCAGGGGCTCTGAACCCACCGGCTTGCTCCCATCTCCTGGTAGGGACCCAGCTCCCAGCCTGGCATCTCCTATCTCCACTCCTCCAGCAGCTCCCACTGCTGCTCCATGAGTGCCAGCTCCCACATCCCTGCTTCTTCTCCGGGAAATATTCCCCTTTCCTTTACCACCCCGAAGGCGAGGAGGTTGGCAGCGCCGAGAACCCACCGTGCTGCTGGTCCCAAACTCTGGCAGCCCTCTCGTGCTTCACTCCAGGGCACTTGGTTTGCTTACAGACCCCTCGCCCTCCCAAACCTGAGCGGGAACACGTGGAAGGATCTGGTTTCAGGAACATCAGTAATTATAGAACAGGGCTGGCCAGGGAGGAGCTCGCGGGAACAGCAACAACATTTCCCAAGGCAGCCAGCGGGCACAGGGTGTTACAGACTCCCAGCAGCGTTTAAATGGAAAACCAAGAAAGCAGCGAGTGGAACACGCTGTCGCTGGCAGCTCTGCGCACACCAGGATCCAGATGAGTTTTTCCCAAAAATGTCACCGGGACACCAGCAAGTGTCACCTCTGCTATGGACGGGGCAATCAGCTCCCTAAAAAAAAGCAGTAAGGGGTAGAAAAGGAGCAGCAAGCCAATGCATCGGCTCTGGATCCTACAAAAACACATGCGTGCAGGCTGCTGTCTGGAGCCAAATACCCACCAGGCCAGTACATTTTATTGCTGGGCTGCCAGTGCTCCCAGATCCAGCAAAACACCCACAAAACCAGTAGCAAGCCTTCTCTTTGTGGACACAGAGGTTTGAGATCCCATGGGCTAACCAGGAAAAGAAAAATAAAAAATGCACCAGCGGATAAATTTTGTTACGGAGTCCCAGAAAAGTGTTTCATAGACCTTAGCAAAATATCCTGGGCAGCAGCCACGCTGCACTGATCCCGGGACGCAGCTGACAGTGAGCGATTATGCCCAGGCACAAGTTCAGATGATTCAGCAGGGCCGGGGAATGCACGCACCGAAACGGTCAGAACAAATCACCGCGTTCGCCGCATCGCCAGGTCAACCGCAGAGCAGGAAAAAAGAGGGAGTCGGGGTTTCACTGCATCTGTCTCCATACGGAAAACTTCAGAGAGGGTTGGAATAATTTTGTTACACAAACTCTCAGGGAACTGGAGGGGAACGATGTTTCCTTACTACTTTTGGCCACGTTCAGGCAGGAAGATTGGAGGAATAGAGGTTTCCCTGAATTTTCGGCAGCGATACGAGCAGTGCTCATGTCAGCGTGATCCTGCCAAGAATCCTCTGCCAATCTGAGGATTGCAGTGTGTGCGCTGAGCATTTGGATGTCTGCCTCAGCCCCTAGACAACAAAACACTTGAGCAAAGCATTAGAACCTTTTGGAACATCCTCGCGTCTTTGCCACCGTTTTGGGGGTACGGAGAGAGCAGGAGATACGCGGTGAGCCAACAACTGCCACTTCCCAGCTCTACTGGGAGCTCCAGCCCCAAGCTCATGCTCCCCAACAACCCTTTTCCAGGGATCCCCGTGTCCCTAAGCCACCAACCCCATGCACAGGAGAGCCCATGGGGTATTTTTGTGGAGATGTGGGTCTCTGACCATCAGCCCTCATGGGGTTAACAGCTTTCAATGTCCAACAGCTCTGGCAGAATCCATATAATCAACTTAGAAGATGAAAAAGCAGATCAGGGCATTTGCAGAAACATTCCAGATTTGTATTTAGATTAAATCAAGAGTTGCATTAAAGAAGTGTTTGTAAAAAGGCAGGCGGGATAGGGATCCGAGCTCCGGTTCCCATCGCCGGGGCGGCTGCACCATTGGCTATTTTGACACCATCTCACCCACCCTCTCTTTGCCCTGACAAAGCCTTTCCTAACGAGACATTCGTTATGCAGCAGGATGCTTCATAGTTACATTTGTCTTAACAGACAAACGCTTCCCCATCAGCTCAGGCAGGAATGTTCATAATTTAAACCACCAGAACCTTCCCTGCCTCCATCCCACATCTCCACCACGGGGTTGAACGCGCACGTTCTGGTTTTTGCTATTCCAAGTTCCAGCTCCCAGATCAGAGCAAACCAGAAAACGCAGCAGGAGGCAAGGATTCTGGTCAGCACGGACACTACCTGGCCGCTGCTCTCCGCAAGCCTCGGAGACGTGCTCTGGCTTGGCCCAGCACCACGAGGAACGTTCACACGTCTGGCTTGTGCTTTCATCCTGCCACTTCCTCCGCAGGGAGGATTCCCCTGCAAACCACAGCCTCCGCAAAACCCAAACCTCCAGCAGAACCTGTCCACGAGGATCCGCAGAGAAGCACCTCGACACACACAGGTTCTTCGGAGCCCTTCACAAAGCTGGTTTGAATGACCTGACCACAGTGATCTCAGATGTTCATGAGCTCTTGGCTAAGCCTTGGAGGACGCAGACATTTTCCAGATGCTACGATCGTAACAGGGAATATCAGAGCATTTCAAGAAGCTGTCCCGAAGCTAAGATACATCTCAAGTCAGTTCTGCTCTGAACCCTTTGTGCAATCAAGCAGGGCTCCAGCAAACGTCATCCCAAAACATTTATTTTGGGGAAGATGCATTTCACAATCCCCTTGACCAAAACGTTTCATATTGGCATCGATCACTCTGCGCTAAACCCTGCTTTTGGGAAAATAATTTCCTAGGCATCCTGCCACTGCAGGCGCATTTCAGAGTCTAAAATTAAAAAAAAAAATCAGTTCAATGGGAAAATCTTATTTGTACTCACTATGGAAATCCCTTCTGCTTGTCTAGACTTTCCCAGAGTCTCCAAAATCACAGCAGGAGCAATAAGCGGTATATCTCTGAAGAGTGACACTTCCAGAAAAGCGGAGATTGCTCTGATGAGAGTGCAGCTCCACAGCCGGACAATCTGTGGGCATCAGCAAGGGCAGGTGTTCCTGCTGTAACGCAAGGGAGCTAACACAAATGACAAAATAAACCAACATCTCCAAAATTTCATCGTCGGGGCAAGCCAGGCTGGGTTCTGGCAGCAGGCATAAGCCCTGTAACATCATCTCAGACAATTAAAAAAAATCATTTGTGTGTCAGGTCCCGCTGCACGAAGGATCCCAAGAGTCTCATCATGCTAATTCCTCAGTTTCTAAGAACATTTGCAGATTTGCAGTTCATCACTCAATAGCCACAGCCAAAATATTCCCCGAAAGGCAACAAGACGCAGCGTACAAAAATACATATTTGTCAACAGGCAAGACGCTGGAGAGAACCATTCACCCCAGTGAGCAATTCTGCACAACAATGCTCTTCTCGGCAGCAGAGCCTCATGTGGCCCGTTACAGAATCCCCTCCGCACGCCGCCAAGATCCTTGGAAGTCCACGTCTCGAATGCCAGAACAGACACAGCACGACACAGAAAACCCCATCCCCATCCAGCTAAACACCTTGGACACGTGTTGCGACAAAAATAAATCCACCCCCTGCGCGCAGACCCCCGCGGCACCGTTACGGACTATAGGTGGTATTTGGGTGCTGGGTGACTGCAGGGAAAACTTTTGGGCATCACTTCGGAGGTCTGCGGGTGGGACAATGTTCCCCCGAGCCTGTGTCGACCACCTCCCCAAAACCCCTGTCCCAGCTCAGCCGTAAGCCGCTCAGCTTGCTCTGAGTAAGGCTGTTGTACAGCGATAGACAGTATTGGTGCTGCTGTGTCCCGATCGGTTAGGTGATTATTTACCCCAGTCCATCCCTGATCTCTATGCCCCCATCTAGAAGAGACAATTTCAGTTGCAAAAAACCCATGAAATAACAAAATATTACATTCTATACTTGGAACGTAACAGTTGGCTCAGAAGAACAGGATTAGACCATGATACTCACAGGATACTCCTAAGCATAAGCCATAAAGATCATATTCAGAAACGGAACAAAAATAAGGCGCAAAGTTTAAATTTAAAAAGAAATTTGAGAAAGTGTAAGCTTGTAGACAAAAGGGAAACTTGCTGAAAGCAAGCCGCACTTCCTAGGCTCTTCCCTACCCCAAGTTTTTATAAACATACGTAGGAAAAGTGCTTTGGGAGCTCGCCCGCGTGCGGAAGGGAAGCGTTACCTCTCCGGAGCTGCTGTCCCCGTCTGTCCGTCGCCGAAAGCCACCGTTCAGTGACCATGTCAGCACCAAGAGCCGAAAACCGAGGTAATCTGCAAGAGAACACAACATGAATTTCCACGGCTGTGCTGAAGGCCAGATATTTATGCCGCTGGAAGAACTGGGCTGGATCCAGCGACAGCTCTGAAATTTAAACACACACTCCCTCTACCGCACGCCGACCCACGGGCTGGGCGAGCACCCTCGCGCCGGGGGGGCTGCGATCGCAGGCGGCTCCCCCAGCCTCCAGCAGCTTTTACAAAGCGGGAGGTGGAGCAAACCCCCCGTATCCCGTCCCCGACCGACATCAGGATGTCACCTTTGCCTTATGTCACCCCCAGGCCGAGGCCGATGACCCTGAGCTTTTATCACAATGTGGGAAGTTGATGCTAGAAAAAGGTCTCCGGTTGCCATAAGGTGGTTTGTTTGCTCAGCTTGCTTAATCCTCCGCTAAGAGGCTGCCAGCAAGTTACTGCAACTTTAATGAACTTCCCTCTCAGGTGGTTGAAACTTAAGGATTCGACAGAGTCTTCTCGGTTTTCCTAAAAACTCTGCCAATAGCCCCGTACTAACGTCAGGCTCAGGAGAGCAGTGACAGACCAGCGCTGGGAAAGAAAAAATGGCTTAGGAGGCTTTGAACTGGAGGACTTAGAGAAAATATGTTCTATTTTTAGACACAGTTATGCAGACTAACTGGACAAACATATTAAACAAAGATGTTGTGAACATGATGCTACTTGAACCCATGTACCCTCCCTGACATTACCCCCGCTCGGCTGCTCCTCCCACCCCGGTGCACAGCCCCGTTTCGGATCGTTGCCTCTTCCAACGCCAGTTGAGGGCTGGCAAACGGACTCGGCATCGAATCCCACCCAGTGCCGCTCGCCCTCCTGCACCTCCCAGCTCTGCCACGGCACCAGGAGCTGCAGCTGCTCGGAAGAGGATGGAAAAAAAATCAGAAAATCCCCTGCCCCAAAAGCTGAGGCTCCCAGCATGCTGGTGGGAGGGTAGAGGGGGCTTCTGACACCCCCGAGCAGCCCAGATACATCGAGGGAAGGGCATGAGTGTAATAAAATAAAAATAAAAATTAAAAAAATAAAATAAAATAAAATAAAATTGCAGTTACTTGCGGCAGAGCATCATTTGCATCAGGATCGCTCTTCCTTGAAGAAGGAAGCAATAGAAAAATCACAGCCCCCCCCATGAAGAAAGCGAATGTCCCCAGTTTAAAGGGAGGGTGTGAAGCCTTCCCGAAGCGAGGGAAGGGGCACGGATCCAGCGCCCAGCCCTCGGCTTTAGTGGGGGCCATAAAACCACACACAGCAACTTCATTTGCAGAGCAGGATGATAAAGCTACGGCGAGTTTCTCATCCCCCCGCCACTCTGAAAACGGAAGGTAGTTTGTCTAAACACTCCAGACAAAGTTTATCTTCAACCTTCCTGATGAGAAACACCAATAAAATCATCACAGCCCCGCCGGCACTTCAGGAGCGGGCATCCCCACCAGCAATAACCCTGAGTCAGGAACGACACCAGGGCATGAATCACACCCGGGAGTGCACCCAGCACACCCTGAGCTCACTCCCACCGCGGATCAGAGCGCTTTGTTGCTGCCAAAAGATCTGAGAATTAAAACTAAATTACCGGCTCACCTCGTCCTGCACAGCCCAATGCCAGGGCATGCCCCATCGCCGTCACGCACAGGGCGATATTCGCACCAGCTCAGCCGGGCACGGGAGGAACCCGCCAGCACATCCCTCCGAAAGCTTCCTCCTGCATCCCCGCCTGGCACACCGTAAACGCAGAGAAAACTCCCACCTCACACCGGAGCACGTCGGCACCGGAGGGAGACCCTCCAGCACCTGCCAGGGCTGAAAGGGGGCTACAGGAGGGCTGGGGGGGCTCTGGATCAGGGGGTGCAGGGACAGGACGAGGGGGAACGGTTTGAAGCTGAAAGAGGGGAAATCTGGATGAGAAATGAGGAAGATTTTTTGATGCTGAGGGGGGTGAGGCAGTGGCCCAGGGTGCCCAGAGAAGCTGTGGATGCCCCATCCCTGGAGGGGTTCAAGGCCAGGCTGGATGAGGCTTTGGGCAACCTGGGCTAGTGGGAGGTGTCCCTGCCCATGGCAGGGGGTGGCACTGGATGGGCTTTAAGGTCCCTTCCCACCCAAACCCGTCTGTGATTCTATTCCACAAAAAGGATTCCCTGCTGAAGGCAGCAAGGGAGTTTGCACGGGGAGAGACGGCAGGAGGAGGCCAAGCGGAGCAGGAACAAGAAACACGACACGAGCTGGTTCAACCAGCACCTCACCAGCTCAAGAGATGGACACTGCCACCAGCCTTTGGACCTGATTTACGGGGTGGCCACCCGTGCACCCTCTTTCCCTGCTCAGATCCCTCTGCATCACCACGATGGATGATGCCTGGACCCTACGGCACGTCCAAAGCCTGCCTGCCCCCCTGTCCACCCACAGCACGGTCACAGGGGCTTTCCCAAGGCGCGGGTGCTCAACAGACCGACTCCTTCCCACAAGTACCATTGTCACTCCTGTGCAAGAGCCCTCCCAGCACAGCTGCCGAAGGGGAAGGTGGCCAAGGCTGAGCCGAGTTACAGCGGGACGCTGCTGGAAGCCGTGCGGACACAATACAGCCGATGACAGTTGTGCTTTGGGAAAAGCACGGACGGGACGGTCACACAGGGCGTGCATCCTCTCCTGCTCCACCGACACGCTGCATCTTCAGCGGCTTTTCCTCTCTGTGCCCTGGTTTCCCATCCAGGGACACTAAAACACACCTACCCCGTAAAGAGGGTTTGAGCCCGAATTCATCGGTAAATAGGTTGGAAGCTCTTGGATCTTAAACAAACGGGGCCGTTGAAGAGCGGGTGAGGTGGAGTCGGCGCACACAAAGTTTTGAAAGCACTGCAAGGCCTTGTAACCACCCGAAAAAGGAGAGGTAGAAACTCTTCTGGGGAGGAAAAGTTCAGTGTAACAACAGGATCCTTGTTGGTTGTAATAACAGAGCTCGGAGACAGCCAACGAGGAAGGAAAAAATGCAACAGGTCAGGAGAACAAAACACAGGAGGGAAGCAGGAATGAAAGAAAAATAGGTGTCTTGCTTCAAGGACCTGCCACCTACTTCTGCACGTTCCTTCACCTTTCACCTGGGGTTTTTCACAAGTGCTTTTAAAGCTACTTCAGAGTTACACACAACCCAGCCAGCACGCGGGTATCTCCTTCCCGCGTTCGGCTACGAGCGTTCGCAGCGTGGGACGTGCTTTGGAGCCACGAGTTAATAAAGGCGGCGGAGCCCCTGCTCTACAGGCGGCAAAAGCATGGCACAGAAAATAAACATCTTCTCTGGGATCTCGGACGGAGCAGAACGCGGAGGTTCGAGGGATGAGAAAAGGACTCTCGGATCCTTTCTCCTCAAGCAGCCCCTCACCTGACGCACCGCTGAGGGATCGTCCTGCCCTCCTGCTTCTCCTCCTTCCAGCCACAGCAGTGCCCCTCACCGGTACCCCAAAACCACAGACCAGCTCCCCCTCTGCCACCCCACCGCTGGGACAGGACAGAGGGAGACCGTCCGTCCCCACCCGAGCCTCCCCAGTCTGGGCCATGTCCCATCCTCCGCCCTCCTCGATTTCCCAAGCACGAAGGACAGCCTGCGCCCTAAAGTCACCGAGGTGTCCCTGCCCCCCCAAAGCCCCTCCCTGCCTCCTCGTCACTCTGACCCACGCCACCACAGCTCCCTGACCACCCCACCCTCAGGAAGCCCCCCCCCACACCCATCTCCTCAAACCTGCACCCAGACAGAGCCCCCTCCTGCCCCCTCACCCCCACCCCTGCTCCTCCTTGTCCCCCACAGCACAGCACAGCCCCCCTGCCACCCCATACCTGCCGCCTGCCTTCTGCCCATCCAACGTCCCACACCCCATGTCCCTGTCCCCCACAAGCCCCTGTCACCCCACCTCTACCTCCACTGCCCCATAACCCTGCTGCCCCACACCCCATGTCCCTGTCCCCCACTGCCTTATAACCCCATACTCTTGTCCCCCACATACCCCACCCCTGCTGCCCCATGCCCCACGTCCCTGTCCCCCACAAGCCCCTGTCCCCACTGCCCTACACTCCGTGTCCCCCCCATAC
>VZTO01011956.1:0-18412 GCA_013400615.1 Syrrhaptes paradoxus
TGATGTAACATCTAGAGAGCAGCACGTACCAACCAGCCCATGGACCATATGCTTTTTGTGCTGTAGCCTCTATTCCTTTTTGGACAAATTATTCAGCCACATGAATTAGCAAGCTTCTCTCTTGTCTTGTTTTCCTTCTCATGCAGAAAATTGCAAGAATTCTCCCATTTTATTTTTACAGAGCTTATGAAAAAAAAATCAGTTTTCTTCCATTTTTCCAACCAACTCCATGTGTGCATGCACAGAGTATTTTACAGAACAGGATAAAGCCTATACTATATAGAATAGCATATAATGGCATAAAATATCAATGATGTGTTGACTTTTAGCTTAATTATAAATATATGAGTGATAATCATAGGGAGAACAGACATAGAAAAAGAAGAAGAGAATGAAAACCTAGTCAGATGTATTGATGCAAGTAAAACAGTAAGTAAAACACTTATATATAAGGAATAAATCATAAAAACCCCTAAGTTGAAGTATTTTTAAAATAATTTGAAATGTTATTCCCTTATCGCAACTTGTGTTAACGGCATTAAATAAAATGCAGTCTCTAACTGCAAACTAGTAGATTCCAGTCTTCATAAAACATAAACCTCAGAAGCTCCTACTCAGTGGAAGGAACCTTCTTCTAGGTGTTGCCGATACGTTAAAATGCTAATAACACTCCGCGTCATAAGATAAAGGCCACATCAGAAATTGCAACAGAGTGCCCTCAGTGGGAGTGATGCCTGAGATGGAAACACACGAAGCACCTGAAAGCAGCATCTCATGTTAAAACATGAACAGTCTCTGGGAGAAATTTTCCCACACAATGCAACCGCACAGATACAGCGTCGTATTTACAGCTACTACCTGCTGTTGAAAGGATTTTCTCCTGGGATGATGTGAGTGCTGTCTTTCCCCACTAAGAGCTTGATTCGATCATAGAATGACTTCACAGCGGGTGACCCCGAATGGCTCTGCTGGATGATGTCGAGCGGATCGCGCGAGCCCCGGCACAGCAGGCTGTTCTGACAAGTCGACTGGAGGCAGCAGTCTGGGTCCAGGCAGTCAACCAAGCCATCTGCAAGGCAAAGATCAGCGAGATTCAGCCGGCTGCACACTGCTATCAAGCAATAACATCCAACGGACATCTTAAGGCACTGGGAAAAAATGTTAATGCTTACTCTTCCTAACTTTTCTGTGCCATAAAACTGGCACTGAACCAACAATGCAATGAGGAGGAGAGGTTCTCAAGGACACTGGTTAAATGTGGTTATTGCTACAATTAATTTAAACCAGCGTTAGATGAGAATCAATCCCAAAGAAACCTGTTAAGGGTTGAAATTAGGAAGAAGGAATAGCGGAAGGAGTACAGGCTGTTTTGTTTAGATTTTTTATTCGTTTTGCAAGTCTTTTTAAATCTTTCCAGCTGTTTGTATTACCAAGTTTTTAGATTTCCTTGCTGGGCTGTAAGAGTCTTGGGAATTAGGCTGTTCAATTTAATTTGTTCTGTTTGGGGAGATGAGAGAAGGAGATGGGGGTGACAGAGTAAGTTATCATGACCTAAGTAAAATAAATAAAAATTACGTTGTACCCACTTTGGTGCTGCTGGAACTCCCACCTCCCGAACATATCTGAATCAGAACTTGTTTGCATGCTTGGATAAAGCTAGTGGGTTCTATAATCATATTACATATTAGGTTGTCCATCAAGAATATTTCTTAAGAAGTATGTTTTGAAAAAATTAGAATTTAAACATCAGAAATCAAAATGGAATTGTCAATAGGGAGACCAGTCCATATACTTGGGTAAATCACAACTGGCTATTTTTAGCACATACAGCAACAACTTCTAGCATCATCCTTTCCTTTGGTATCATAATTTAACTGAAATATGGTCTCTCAGTGGAGTTCTGCTGTAATTTAGAAATTAATAACCATTTACTTTAAAATATTATCATCTCGAACAATTTAGAAACATTTGTTCATCCTCTCTGTCAAGAACCAGGCATTCAATCTGCAGTATACTTAGGTCTATAAATTTTCAGAGACTGCCAAAGGCATATTGATCTGATTTTTGAATACAGATATAGCCTGGGCACATACTGAATATCGTACACCAGACAGAACATTCCAGTAGGTCAGCTGATTAAAGTACCTTGGAGTACGATCATGACTCATGTATTTTCAAGATTTTCAAACGCACAACAGACCAGCATTACCCTACCCAGTGATAACTGGAAAAACAACAACAATAACAAAAAAACACAACCCAAACCTATAAAAATCTTTCTTATTATACAATGAGCCTTTTATTTCCAACGGATTGTGTGTGCCTGAAATGACTGTTTCTGATTTAAAAACAAAATTGCCAAGGTATGGTGACGATGTTTCATTCAGCCCCCTAAGGAAATTTAAGTTAGACAAACTACCTTCCTGCAAGAGCTATACGCTGCTTTAAGGTCAGTCGCCTATTCACATTAAGAGCTCCATTCATCTTCAAACCCTTTCACACGTGACGGGGTAGGAATTTTCTTTTTTACTACAATCCATTTTCCACCCAGTTTATATAACCATTGTAAGGACACCATTAGCTTCAGATTATAAGTCAAGACACTTTTCCTATTAAGCTCTGAGAAGTTTTCCTCAGCATCCTGCATTCTTTCTGTTTGTGACACCTCTACAACCACGAACCCAGAGCTGCCCACTGTTCAGTCGCTCAGCTCTTTTATTCAGATGACCACCAGCCAAGAGAATCCGATCAACGTTAGAAATAACGGAGCAAAACACAGGATATCAATTACTCCCTTTGACAAATTTACATTTACCTGTCCGAGCTGCATCACATTTTTCTATACCTGTTATTAGAGGTATGTTATGCCTGTAACGACCTCATCAGGCAGCAGATTATGGGATGCTGTGACCAAACGCTTCTGATGACACCATGAACTTCAATTGGCATATCAATCTCTCAGCATCCTGTCAGTCATGCGAATCACATCTCTCTGCTCTCAAGCCCCCTTGGATACAGCCTGACATTGCAATCTTCAGTAAATTACCCTGTCACCGCCAATCGCACCGTTATCTCACAAACAATCACGCAGGCAATCAAACTGCTCTGAATTGCCAGTTCAGGACCTGGGAGGCTAGAAACATCTCCATTCCATACCAGGGAGAAACCTGCGTATGATTCCCTTCATGTAGGAAGGTTTTTATGCACTTATGTGAATTCAGGCTTGCACATGTTCAGATGTTTGCAAGAATATTTAGAAAAGACAGGCATATACTGTAACATAAACACACACATGACTTGTTGGGTACATTAGTACTTACAATATATAGCTATATTCCCTCATACTAATTTATTCCCAGATAGCAGGGTTCGTGAGTCAGGACATTTTTACTTTATGCCATCTAGTTGATCCAGCTTGTTGCAACAGCAGAAGGAAGCTACAGACCCGTTCAGCACACGCAGCCACAACCTGGGCACTGCTGTTTGGTGTCAAGGGCTTACACACCACTACACTGCTTGTATTCATAGCTGCATTGCTGCTATTCTTTACCTTGCTGCTCTGAAATCTCTGACTCTATGTATGAAAAAGTATTGATTGCTGTCAGAATGTATTTGTTTCTAGTTCATGTTTGCCTAACTCACTATCAGGTGTATTATCACAGAATGGCTGAGGTGGACAGGGACCTCTGGAGGTCACCCAGTCCAACCCCCCAGCTCAAGCAAAGATGACAAAGGCTGACTGCCCGGGACTATGCCCAGACAGCTTCTGAATATCACCAAGGATGGAGACTATACAGCCTCCCTGGGCAACCTGCTCCAGTGCTCAGTCACCTTAATGACAAAAAAGTGTTTCCCAGCTATCCTGGTTTCAGCTGGGACAGCGTTAACTCTCTTCCCAGCAGCCAGTGTGAGTCTGTGTTTGGGTCTGTGCTGAGGAGAAGCTGATCATACACTGATGGGCAGAGCTGCTGCCAGGACACTCAAGGACTTTCCAGCTTCTCTGCTGGACAATATTATTATTATTACTATAATTATCATTCTCAATATTATTGTAGTGTAGTTATTAAATTGTTCTTATCTGAAACCCACAAGTCTCTTTTCCCTTCACCACTTTAATTCTCTTCCCCATCCCTGGGAGGTGGGAGGTCGAGCGAGCGGCTGCCTGGTGGTTGCTGCTAGCCAGGGGTTCAAACCACAGCACCAGCATTCATTTGTGCCTGGGGTTGTTCCTCCCCAGGTGCAGGACCTTACACTTCAGGAGGATCCTATCAGCCCATTTCTCCAGCCATATTGTACCATTCCATATGAAGTAAACTGTTACAGAATCATTTAGTTACATTAGACTCAGTTGATTAAAACAAGGGCTAGAAAAAAACGTACATTCTGTATGAGAAAACTGCCATAAGTATGAATTTTCATTAGAATTCAGTACTTTGTTTTTAATACATATTTCAGAGCTTGTTGTCTTCCAGATTTCCTCAGGCACACTGAATTATTTATGTGGTTAATTCAATGACAAAAACCTCACCATTAGCTTCACCGCGATACCGCTGCTTTTCATAGCATACCCATCTGGGTTTAAAGAGGCCAGTTCGCAGCTCTCTGAAACTCTGGATGCTAAAGGGAAGAGACTGCAGAGGGAATAACATGGTGATGAACATCCTCCAACAATTTGAGACCAAAAGAAGTCCTGCCTTGGTCTTAACTGAGAAGAAAGGAAGAACAAATTTTGATCTGATTTAAACTGGCAGTAAAGGATTCGCTCTCCATTGCTGCCCATGGTTCTTCTGAATTCCCAAATCTTTTCAGAAACAAATCAAGTGATGTGGTATTCCTCTTGAAGACTTCACTTCTGCTAATAGATACACGTATTTCTTGACTTTCTGTGAACTGTTCCACAAGCATTTTGGCAGATGTAACCATACAGCAAAAATAAAATTTTAAATTATGTCATGTAAGTAAAATAATCTATTGTGCACACCTTATTTTAAGATGGCTTTATTACTATGTTGCCCTTGAACATCATTACAAGGCCTAAAAAGCACTCAGTAGAGACAGTGGTATATTTTACTCCTAAAGTATTTAGAACCTCTCATCATCAGTTTTCCTTCACCACTGAACACATTTCTCATCATGTTCAGGTGACTGGATTCCAGAATTGTGCTACACCTTCCTTTGGGAAGTTGACTCTTGAGCTTTTTTTTTGACTCCTATGAGTAAATAATCTTTAATTTCCACTCTTTTCCAAATAACTGCAGGTCATGCTTCAGGTTCAATTCATGATGCACTTTACAATGAGTCAACTTTGACCTGACACCCAGCTGCTTCAGCAAATGCTTTCTGTACTCACCAATGGACTATTTTGTTTCCAAAACAAAACTTCTGAGCACATGCTCAGCAGAGGGCATCCTTACACTTCACGAGCTTCAGAAGCTGGTGACTTTCAGAGCATAATTCCTGGAAATATTTCTTCTTCCAATAAACACTTCAGCCTGATGATTAAAATGGAGGCGAGGAGAGGGGGGAACAGCAGCTACTATAAGCCCTCAGGGCAAAAGGGCCTTTGATCACTCTAAGGGCAAATTAGTTAATTTATCATGATCCGATTTTAATTATGTGTAGTATTAATACACCCAAGGTGAAAGAATTAGAGATGCTCTATCGGATTATCAAAAGAGAAGGCCTTCTCTCTGCCAACACAGAAATATTTTAATTGAGCTCTAAAACTGCATGTGGAACTGTTTCCAGGCAGGCTATTCCACCGCCCAGCACATCTTATTACCAGGAAATTTTAGCTAATATTTAACCCAAATATTCACTTCTGTAGCTTGATCTAATTACTGTTAGCTGTACTGGCAAACATCACTCAAAATACCTCCTCTGAAGTTCCGGGTGGTAACAAGAAAGGAAATGCTCCTGATCCTGTTCCAGCCCCATTCCTCAATTAGCCAAGCTGGAACGCCTCTCCGTAAACCGTCCGGATAGCCACTATCCTGCTGGCTTTTATAACCAACTGTGAGCACAACAGTATCTTCAGAACCACAAACCCAAATGACAGCTGTCTTTCAAGAAAAGCTGGACTGTAAATCCCAAATTGCGGTAAAGCAGAACAAACCTGGCTTCTGCGTAAGCTGAGTGTGCCTCTGAATGCCTGGAGAGCTCACTAATGAGGTTTCAAAGTACCCTGGAATGTGACACTGGGAGAGCAACAGGCCGCTCGGGATCCCTGTGCTGCCCAGGGCTCCGGCATTGAGGAAAACCCTCCTCAGCCAAGAGCTCCAGCTGGAAGAAACGACCACGGGTGTAGATCCAGCTGCGCACTGTGCCTGGGGTGGTCCTGCAGAACCTCTGCATACTGGTGGGTTATTGATGCTCCAACTTCAAACCACACAATCGCTTAGAACAGAGATGACCATGAGGGCTCCCAGATGAAAATAATATTTTTAAAATGCTCCTTTAGTTCCACTGTGCACACAGATACCTAGGCAGCAACTGGTGGCTTTTTAAACCATGGGATTTCCAGTCACCAAATTTCTTGCTTTCACTTCTCTGTGGGTTATAAGAGCAGGTTATTGCAGTAACGTATCCCGCGAGGGACGGTGTCAGGATAAGCTGGCTAATGTGTGTAAAGACGATTAGAGGCTGACATGAAGTTTTAACGAAATCGCATACAAGCACACTCATTAGCTCGTCAAACTCACATAATGTCTAGTTTTGATAGAGATTTTATACTTGAGCCTACATGACTCACTCTGGCCCCCATCCACAATAGATTTCAACTACTCGTTACATTTAATGTTCTAAAACTGACTATTGTACAGGCTCTGGGAAGTATTTTCTACTCCAAGAGTATTCTGGGTATTTATATTGGGAACTTCATAAAATCTTTTGTCTGTGCTGAATTAGAGACCCCTGCTGAGGCAATGCTTGTTGAGGCAAGCTAAATTACATGATTTGCTTTTGTGCTGTGAAATACTTGTATTATCTGAAATGTCACGAGCCTGATGCAGTGTCAAGTCACAGGATTTGTAATTTTCTAAAAGCAATTTTTTTCTAAATGTTTATTGCAGAAAGACACTTCTCTTTTCTTTCTATTTTCTTTCTGTCTAATTTCAGAGATGAGTTTTCTAAGACAACTCAAATAAACAGCCTTTCAATCAGTCAAGTGCACTGTCCTGACAGTGAACTTCTCTAGAAATGTATTTTTCTCGTGAATTGAAACGAATTCATACTGGAGCAGATAGCTGGCTCTCTCTCATTCATTATCTTTAATGTATTGTGCCAAACAGAATTACTGCCAACTGTACTTCTTGGTGGGGTTACAGCTATACAGTAACAAACAGAAGGGCAAAATTTGCCTTCTGAGATATGCACAACTCGCTTTGGAAAGCCAAGGGGAAAGAAATTAAAATGTATTTTAAAAAGAATGTCCCTCTTTGCATAACAAACAAGGGATTCCTCATTCTTGTCAGCTCAGTATTCTGTACTGCTGCTGGCTGCTTTTGAGGTTGCACATTTTGAGGAGAAATGGGACCTGTGAAGCGCTATAAGCAGTGACTGCATCTAAGCTTTTTTCTTCCTAACCTGCCTGCACCTGTCCTCTGCACCCTGATCAAATCTGAAACAAACTGATTCAGCACAATTTTGGTTATTTTCTGTTTTTCTTTTGCTGAGATTATGTAATTTAACTGTCTTGTCAATAAAAATTATAAATATGAGTACAGCAATTTTGAACAGATGCAAAAGGAGGGAGAAGAGAGATAGAAGAAAAAGAAAAGCCCAGAAAGAGCAATTCCAGAGGGCAATGCAGGCTCCTGCCTGGGCTGCTTGTGCAGAGCCCAGAGCTCCTGTTTAAATCTCTCTCTCAAATTATCCCATCACGTTCAGGACAAAGGCCCCTGAAACATGAGCTCCTGGTACCAACTGCATCCAGCATTTAGTGAAACCAGTCTTTGGAAGAGAAATCTGACTTTTGCTAGGTATTACATTGTCCATTTTACTTGGAGGCACTGTAAGGTCTAAGGTGAAATCTAGTCAAACATACACAATTTATCAAGACTGTTCTGAGATACTACAAACAATTTTCAATTTAGGAACAAGCAAATTATTATAAAATAGTTGCTATAAAAGGATGGGCATAAATAGCCACTGTAGTGATCTCCTTACGCAATATATCCAAAGAAATACGAACTTAAAAAGTAACGTACTTTCTCCCATTCCTCAAAATATCATTTCTAATCCCTTAATTTCCCAAAATAAATCCACGGCGAATTAAATGGGCTATACATGTCTATTGGGGGGATTATACACTGTAATCACAATTATAGGTCTTAAAATAAAGCTATTCCTAATCCCTCCAAAAGATGCTTAATAACTGTTAGACTACTGAGGGACTGATTAAGGAAAGGGATTAGATTTAGAAGTGGCCACAGTGAGCAAATTATGTAATTGAAGCATGTTTTGGAAAACAGAAGCATTTTCCAATTTAAAAAGATCTTAAAAGTGAGTCAGTGCCAGGAACCCCTTCCCTTTCAGCTAGGCTTCCTCCTTACAGATAAATAAATAAATAAAGAGATAAATAAGAGTCTTTCAAGTTTTTTCAGCAAAACAGTCTATGCACCATAGTGACCCTAAACAGGTTCATAATGGAGACCCAGTTAAGCCCAGATTTGACACGTGATGGTAAGGGAAAGAGGTGAATTTCCCAGTGCTACCTCAGATCGTGCACAGCTCTACTTGAGCAGCCCTAAGAGCAGAAAACAGCTTTGGACACTCTCTCCTCTCTCTGCTCTGGCATCCTGTTTATTTATGTGAGTAATACACAGTGACATCTCATTTAAAATGAAGATTTGTAAGCCTCAACGAGACAGGGACACATCTGCCTCTTCTAGGAATAAACCAACTAAAGGGCATTAATCTAAAATGGAAAGAAAATATGAAGTATAATCTTTCATTTTTCTCTTTTTGAACTATGGAATGGAGTTCGTGTTGTGGCAGATAATAAGACAAAACAGGACAAATGGGAATCCCTTCGGAGTCAGTGGCAATGCTCTTCTTGACATCCATGAAATGAAGACTTGGCCCAAGGCCTTTGAATCTGATTGTGAGATACAACTGCAATAAGAATGGCTGAATGGTGAAAGAGCTCCAAAATATGTTAAATTTGTTGCCGCATGGGGATATGGACGACAGAAAATGATAGTTCCATTTCAGTGATATGTGGAAGCAACTCTATTTTAACAACATGAATAGAAGGACAGGAAGGAAGGAGGTTCAGCTGTCCAGATAAGGACCTCATTTAGGCAAAAAATTGTATTTTTAGCCATGCACTGCCTTTTAAAATAACAGCTTGTGTCTTCAGTACTCCTCCAGAACTACTTGCTTATGTTAACAAAGCAATGTCGGTAATGGAGCAGCAAATGCACTTTATGTGAAACTTGGGGTTCTGGTAACCAGCTGAATCTTTAACATCGATTCCCACAGTACAGTTTTCAGCTTGGTCTAATGAGACAATTTTATCTGTTCCTTTATATACACAGCCACAATTACATAAAGGTGCAGCTGAAGCACAGCGCACACGTCCCTTCCTTCCTCTCCATCCCTGCACGCTCCTGTGGTTTCCCCTGCGTTAGCATTAACGAACATACAGGTCGCAGGACATGTTCCTGGCCAGACGTGTCGTGAAGCAGACACAGAGTAGTACAGCTCAGGGCAAAGATACTAAGCAGTTAATGTAATGTTCAGTTTTGAGTTTTGTGGAAGATCTTGTGACTGACAATTTGACAAACTGATGGGAATGACAATGACTCTCTCCTTACAGCGCGTGTGGGAAAGGACCCCATGCCATCTCAAAGAAATATGAAACTCAGAATATAACCAAGCAACCTGAAACAGCAAAAACCGCCAAGGCATGAGAGAGACAGAAGAGAGCTGCCGTGCCACCCAGCCTGCGGCAACGCTTAGCCTGCGCCATGTCCAGACCATGGTGGGGCTGAACCACAAGGTTTGTCTGTTTGGGTCTTTCAGGTCTACCTTGCATATGTGTAAAAAAAGCGAGCTGAACCCATGTTGAACCTCACCTAAGCTTCATTAAACTCCACAGAAGTGTAAAAAGGATGAGACTATTAGAGAGCAGTAATGACTGCTGGAGTCCTGAGCTAAGGGTCAGAAGACAAAAGATTCATTTCTGCCTTCATCATAAAATCCCCATGTGAAAATGTGTTGGTCAAACGGACTGTTCAGGTTGGTTGGACCTTGGAACAGGCACATTTTCAAACTATCTACCCTGCCACAAGCGGCAGTAAGCAGTAACCTCTCTAGCCTCTGGAAAAACTGACTTCAGCCTGAAAGCATTGAGAACATCTGAAGACTTCTCCCTTTAGCCTTTCTAGCCCTCAGCTAGATGAACCAGTTTTCTTTCAGGTGCAGCTACAGCAAACCAGAAACCATGCACCTTGCATGGCAATGCTCATTAATATTATATGTCTGTTGCATGGCATATTTATTCCATGGATTCTTTGACTTCGATGAAGCCATACTATTTGCAGTCCATGAACTAAGTGCTAGAATTCTGCAATTTTAAATTGGGATCAACAGCTGAATGGTCTCACTGGTCATTTTTTCCTTTTTTGCCTGTTTTATAAGTGCAGAATACTGTCTCAGATAGGTAGAGCAAAAATCTTATTCCACTATTTCTGTTTTCCAAACTCATTCCTTGTTTTGAGGAAAACCTGATGATACATTAATTTTAAAATTTTCATCTATAATCTTCAAAGCCTGTAAAAACTGCGAACCTAAATAGTTCACTTTTTAGTTTTTTTACACTGGATATTAAGACAAGGTTAGTGGGTTTTGTTGTACAGTTAATTGTCAGCTAATGTAATTCGACAGTTAGATTCTGCTCTTCAAAATTCATTAACAACTGTAAAGCAAGTTCCAGTTTTCTGTAACTGAAACAGCTCTAGTGCTCTTAAAATATTTCTGTAAGCACTGAACAGATGTTAAACCAAGGGACTAACAGCGGATTTAGATTAAAACTAGCAGATGATATTAAGATATTGTTAATATCATGTAATCACAACAAACCACAACCTTGGTTTGGGACTTATGAGCAATTTCTACACCCTGAAATCTTACATAAAATTAAACCACTCATCTCAATGACAATTTTATCCTAAAAGTAGCCATTCAAATAAGCCAAATGTTTCTTTGCAGTTTTAGGAAATACCAAGAGTAAAACATTTATTAATCGTCAAACAACAGATGTACTCTTTAATCATTGGCCAAAGAAAAGTGAAGGAGTCTCAAGGAAGAAAGCAGCCCAAGTCTTTCTGCAGGAAAATGACTGGTGAAGAAAGCACGACTAACCCTCTGTTCTTTAGGGACTGGGAACTGAAAGGCTTTTGCTCACCTCCCTCGTTGTCCTTGCTGTCGGCGCAGGCGGTCTCCATGGGGACGTTGCACCCCGGTCCCCTCCAGCCGGGCTGGCAGACGCACTGCCAGCTGTTGGGACCCAGCGCGCACCTCCCGTTGCCGCTGCACAGGTCGGGGCAGCCGTCTGCAGGAGAAACGGAGAAGGTAAGGACATGACACACTCCTTTGCACCGCCGCTCACACCTCTGACAACGTTACTGTGCAGACAAAAAGGCCCGTTCCTGCCAGTGGGACGCACCCAGACCCTGTGCCGGGGGCAGGAGGAGAGTGGAGAAAGGGGTGCCTCAGGGAAACAGGGACTGACCTCCAGCCAACAGAGGGGGGCCCTACCATCAACCATAATATGTTCTAAACACCCTGGAAACGTTCAGATCTTGAGTTTACGGCAGCAGACAGAAATACCAGCCTGCTGACAGATCACCACCTTTTCTTTTTCTCACTGTAGGTGTGTGCATGCACCTTGATGGAGGAGAACATCTGCAACAAGCATGAAAATGTTCAAGGTGCCCTTTACAGCGTGCACTGCGTAATTCTTCAGAGCTCCTTGAAAGACAAGATCTAAATAAATAGTTTTGAAAATATTTTCCTTCTTTAACAGTCACTTTAAAAGACCTACTTATTTCATAGAATCACAGAATGGTTTGGGTTGGAAGAGACCTTAACAATCATCCAATTCCACCCCCCTGCCATGGGCAGGGACACCTCCCACCAGCCCAGGTTGCTCAAAGCCTCATCCAGCCTGGCCTTGAACCCCTCCAGGGATGGGGCATCCACAGCTTCGCTGGGCAACCTGGGCCACTGCCTCACCCCTCGCACAGGAAAACATTTCTTCTTTTAACTCTGCGTTTCTTAATTTAACACTAAGTTTACTGATATTATAATGTAACATTTGATGCTTTCTGAAAGGCACATTAAAAGTGATATCCCATGAAAAGACATATGTTTTGAACTGACTATGGATATGGTGTGACTTATTGTATAGCAAGAGCTCAGCTAGGAACAAAAATATTCATTTGCTTAAATGCTATATATTCTAACAAAATGTCCACAGGTAACAGAATAACTTGACTGTTCCTGAAACTGCATGAGTCTCAGAAGGCACTACTGCATCTTACTGAATATTCATTATGAAGAAGGGTAAGAAAACCAAATTCCAGCCTGTAAGGTGCTTGAAGCCTTGGCATATTCAATCAAATCCATCCAACTCTAATCCACACAAGCTTGTGTGTTTGTGGAGGTGAAAGAAGGTTTGAGAGCCCTGCAGCAGAGCTCTCACAGCACCTTTTCACTAGTCTGAGCAGCAGGAGAAGGCTGTGTGCCATACTGACAGTAGATGCTGGGTCCCTCTCTCATTCAGGCTGGAAATACAGCCTAATCCTGCCATCTCTACAACCACCAGAGAACATAAAAATTAATCTCAGTGCTGTTGGTCTTGGGCAGAAAATTTCATCTCAAAACAGCTCACGAAGCTTCATGCTCTCGTTTCCCCGTCCACCAGCACTGATGGGTCACTGTCAGCACCGAGATCTGCAGGGAGCTGCTGCAGCCCCCTCGGGTCACACCAGCTGGCTGGGTTAGTCCTTGGCATTCACCACCGTGACCCCAAGCTGTGACTATTAATTAAGTACTCCACTCCGTTCCCCAGACATTTTAAGAGCACCAAGCAACTAATGGGCACCCTACCAGAGTGCGGATACTCTTTTCACCAGCTGAGAGTAAGCAAGGCAGCAGTGGGAAGTATTCTGAAAGCAAATAAATAGGTTCTCTTTGTCTGAGCAGCACCACTTTGGATGTGCAGCACCGGAGAAAGCCCCAGATGACGGTACGTCACCTTTGTGCCCTGGGCCTCTGCAGATGACCTGGAAGAGCAGCAACTGTCAGACTAGCACAGCGTTCATACTCGTGCTGAAAGGCTGAAGAGCCTTCCAGAAATCACTATTCAGACTGCGGGTGTTTCCATAGACCTGCTCAGAGAGCCACAGCTCTGAGTTGGTGTCTCCTCCTGCTCCTCCCAGTTGCCTGTGCTGGAGCTGGGTGATGTTAGGGAGCAGCTCCTCCGACCCACGCTGCTTTTCACACTGCTGCAGCAGTTTCCCACGCGGGAGGGCGAGCTGCCTTGTACCCTGCTGCTCACACAACCGGTATCACAATACATCAGCATTCGCTTCCACTTTTCCTCCTTGTGTTGCTACCCGATACATTCACAGTAATTAATTCAATTTTAGCAGGACTAAGTTGTCCACAGCCACATTAATTTTTGATATAATTCTAAAAGTTTCCTTCACTATTTAAAAAAAAAAAAAATGCTGGGCCTGTGGAAGGTCCTGGACTGAGACCTCTGAGACCTCAGCTGCCACACAAAAGGTTCTTTATAGATAACAGCAGCTGAAGTTTCTGGGCACTGTGCAACCAGGGTGTCTGAACCTGCATAATTTCTAGCACTGTCCCAGCAGCTTGGTCTCTGCCAAAGCTCTGAGGAGCAAGGCACCAGACCTCTGTGAACAGGGCCGAGACTGCTCAGTCCATTTTACACAGAAAGCCATCAGCAGATAGAAACAAATCTTAGAAGCTTTCTTTCAACGCTGTTGTGTATTAAAAAAATACAGTGCCCCTTTCAGGCATCACATATCTCAGCTATAAAAAGTTGCACTTTGCAGCACAGGTAATATATTTCCGAGACATTTATTTTATCTCTTTCATTTGTCAAGTTGTTTGAATGACCAAAATGATACTGTCTGAGGGGAGGCATAGTACTGTAAGGCAAATTGTTTGTATTAATGAAAAAACAAATAGTAATTGTGAATACACACACACAGTTGGCTTTATACTGAGGCACTGAAGAGAATTAAATCACTGAAGCAGTTTGCTTTGCAGCATATGAGCAAGATGAAAACATGAACAGTAGGGAGCTAGCAAAATCTCGGAAAAGTTTTACGTGCAGCTGGGGATTAATGGACATGACTTTGCTTTTAGCTTAAAGAGAGATGCAAGCATCACTGGTACAGACATGATGTTGCTAGGAAACACTATGCTACCTCTGTAGAGTTTATTTAACTGTGGCCTTCCAAAGACAGACCTCATGTTTCAATAACATAAATATCAGAAAGGAAAAAACCAGCAGTAGACTAGAATAAGATCCAAGTACTAATGTCTTCCTTAAAAGATCTATTAAATTAATGATGTAATAACTTTCAAAACAGCTTTAAGTAACGGACAACTATTTAGATATTTGGCACAGTTACGGGTGTTTCTGTCCATGCGTGTGTGCATATATGTCCTTTCTTCAAGCAAATATTTACACAGCATTATAGGCTGTTAGACCAAAATTTGTTCTAACAGCCTGTTGACCAACTAGACAACAGAGCTCCATTATGATCTATTAAGAACAAATTTTATTCTACAAAAGTTTATATTGAGGCAGCGCACTGCATTTAAATCTTCCTACACGTGCATGTGCACACTGACTAGTACCAGTGAACATCCCTGCACACCCAGCGTTTGCACGTGGCTAATGGGCCTTGGTGCACTCGGTGGGTTTGGACAGTGGACAAGGTCACCAGGTACCCAACTGAGGAGCCCTTGGAGTCTCAGCAGATGCTCAGAGCTCACAGCTGGACACACGGCCTTTCCTGGAAACGTGCACTGTATGAAGTGTATCCTAACACGGCGTCCCTGTTAAAGCTTGCTCTCATTCCTCAGCCCCAGCTCACACCGAGCAGTGTATGAATCCATGCACAGAGCAGGGCAGGCACAGAGGGAAGGGCTATCAACATCTAACCTCCAGAAGTAATCCGCCGTGCTCTGAGGCTCTCAGTCACAGCACAGAAAAGGGCCCTTCACGCTAAGCAGACAGGTTGCTATTCCTGGTGTGCAGAGAAATTCTACTCATCTTTTCTATTACAGCATGCTTAATGGAAAATGTCAAAGAGCTAGGTTAAAAAAGAAGAAAGCGCTTGTTTAAAGTGCCAGATTGACAACCTATTTATTCACAGAACAGGCAGAGTACAGGCAACAGCAGCTCAAGTGTCTCACACCTCTCTGCTGCCAGAGGCGGAACACTGAAGCAGCCTCCCTTCTCTTTCGGTCTCCAACTGGCCTGTGGGACTGGTAACTGGGAGCTTTAATAACAGGTACGTGTGCATTTACAATTAAAATATTTCAGTATTTTTGCAATGTAGCATGAGGAATCTGTGACTAGGATTGTGAGGCACTGTTGGAGTAAGAGAAGGTTTCAAAATCAAAACACTGAAATTCATCCCTCTCCCTGCCACAGACAGACAAAATTCCCAGCAATCACGTAACGAGAATGCTGGAAGGCAATGGTAAAGGAAAGGAGAAAATAAAGGCACTGTATCTCTAGATCTCACAGAGAATGATGTAAAGTGGGGTTTTGTACATATGAGATCCCAAAGCACTTTTTAGCCTTCTCACTGACCAGAACAATCTCTATAATCTTGCAGTATGGAACACTAGGGCCAGTGTTCAATGCCTGAATTTATTTCCTCTCTGAGTTTTTTTCCCAGCTACCCAGCTGAACGGGAGTAACAGAACAAATTCACTGACGGATTTCGCTCACATTTCCCTCAGCTCATCTGTTCCAATGCACATGTGATGACAGCACACTGCAATGAAAGGAACTTTGGTGATACACAGGACAAATGAACACTCAGAAACAACAAGACTGTGGCTTAATTAAAAAAAAGTGTGGTATCTTTGCCATAAAATAGTTGAGTTCCTATTAGGAATGAATTAGATTTCTGTCTCTTGACTGTACCTGTTACTAAGAGGATCTACCATGTAGATAAGTAAATAATGTAGTAACAGAAGAACAGGAGCTATTTAATAAAACACTACCAGAAGTGAGAACATGTCAATACGATGAGTATTTAGTCAACTGCTACTACATGTACACAATTATTACATTTACCTTATTTCACATTATTAATCTTCATGGAACAAAGGGATCAAACCCATTTGAGACCTTTGGTTAGTCACAATAAGAAAAGAGAGCTCCTGTCTGAAAGACTTCATAATCCAAATGACAAAATGAGCTTAAAATACTAGATTTTGTTGTTTGTTCCATTGTTGCAGCTCCTAGCCTAGAAGATGCTATAACAACACAAATTAAAGTGTTTTTCATAGCAACAACAGAAAAATAAATAGTCTAGGAAGCAATAAACATTCCTGTTACCGAGGTCATTGGGAGCAAAATTAAGCCTGCTGCTTCCTCCAGGCCTGTGTAAGCTTTATCCATGTTTACCATTTCATGTTTTCAAAACTTATGAGAGATTTATGAACAGGTGAATTTAACAAGGAAGGCTGCAGAATCATTATGGATCGTGAACAAAATCAATATGGACAGTGCTTGTTTCTAAGAAAGTGATAGGGCTGGATATACTTACATGAGAACACTCATAGGTTTTACCTACAATGAAATTATTCTGAGACTAAATTGTAAGGTGATTAATTCATTTTTTTAACTCAGCAAATTAATTTCCAGTACCTAGGCAGTACATCAAAAATTCTAATCCAATTTTGGGTAAATTCTGCACAGAGTCCCTTTTCATTCCACTGATACTCACAAACTCCAGGGACACAAATCCACATGTACCCAACTACCCAGGCATATGTAGGTTTTCCTTTGCATAAACTACTCCGAAACTCCAAAACAAACATTTTAAGTAAATCAAAATATGAAGACAAACCCTCCAATTAATTTGTGATTTCTGTCTAAACCAGAGCTCCCACTTATAGAGGGGCCAATCACTCTGAAAAAGAAGGAAGGGAAAGGGCAGCCAGGGAAAAAGGTTAAAGAAATCTTCTTTTTAAAGTTTCAAACTTTGAAGGAATACATAGTGCCTTAGTACAACAAAAGGAAAAAAGGAGAATAGGAGAGGTGGAAAGAAAAACTAAAATCTCTCTAGGTGATATCTCATAACCACTTAGAGGAGCAGACAATGTTTTTAGCCTCTACTCAGTTTGCATACAGAAAATTGGATGTAAATCAAGAGGTTACATCTTCAGAGTCCTTCTGATCCAAAGCTATCAGCCATCTGTCCTCCAAACTCCTCCCAACAATATCTCCAAGCAGACAGAACAGGTTCCCAGCACCTCTCCCCATTCCGAACACATGCAGTGGAGCTATGGTCTGGAATGGGATCTCTCATGTACCTTTCCATCTAACCCCCCTTTACACAAAGCCCACCGGCAGGCAGCGCAGTCTTTTCATTGACCTGAACTGACCCTGGACCAGGCGATCCTACGGGTGGAGATGTCCTGCAGGAAGGAGTATGTGGTACAGCACAGCGTTTTCTCACTCACAGGACACACGAGTTTCTAGGCAAGCATTTAAACTACATTTAAAATCCTGATTACAGCTGTTAACTACTGTTGCAAATAGAAGTAGTCTGGGATATGATGGTACCTACAGAAAATAGAGAAATGACATAAAAGCAGCAATGATAATAGCCTGTTTAATTTGGATTTTAGAGGATAATCACTGTTTTCATATTTTCTGTTCATTCCCTCAGTGAGTTGCCGGTATGCCTACAGCTATCTAGCAAATAATAAATAAGGTACATAGAACAAGATACCTAACAACATTGGAAATAAAATTATGCTTTTTATTCACTATTGTTATTTTTTAATCCTTCAATTCCAAAGCCTACAGGGCTTAGTTAAAGCCAAAGAAAGGGCATACAAATAAAAATGACACACAGTATTATGGTAGGCACACACAAGTTATTTCCTACAGAGTAATATTTCAACTAAAATAAACTCAAATCCAAAAAATGAAACTAAACATATGTTTAGTTTGAGTGAGCTTGGACAGTTCCAGAGCAGAGTGGAGAGCCACGCAGAAGCAGCAGCTCAGGTCATCGGAGCAGGACAGTCACACAGATTGACAAGTCAGATCTCAAACAAACAAAGGAACGTATGCAATAACTATTTGCAGATGCACAGGGGGAGATGAACACAC
>VZTO01011956.1:19050-104539 GCA_013400615.1 Syrrhaptes paradoxus
ATAAGACCAAGAAGCTTCTGCAATGCTAAGCGAGCAAGTGTTCTGCAGTAGGCAGGAGGCCAGCTCCACACAGCCCCACAACATCCACAGCCTGCGGCAGGGCTCAGGGATGGTTCGAGCGCGTGTGCTGGCAGCACGCTGTCTGCATTCCCGGTATCGCTGACCTGAGCTCAGAACATGCACCACATCCTGCACAGAGACCAGCCCTGTGCATGGTGGCTTCACCGGTGGCCAGGTGATTGGTTCAGATGTGTGCCAGCATAAGCAAAGTCATTACATGAAACGTATGGACAGAAGACACTGCTGCAGCCCAGAAGCTACAGCACAGCTACACAGATTATTTGCTGAGATTTTGAGCAAGAGCTAAAATTTGACCCTAGCAGGACATTCAAGTTACACATTGTATTCTTTTCAAACCAGACGCACATTCAACTCATATTCATATACCCAATAAAAAGATACATAAAAATGCTGTAAAAATTGTATTTAAGATAGCTGCTTCTTTCAAATTAATCTTACTGTAACAAAATCCATTTAGAATATAATTCTGGGTGAAATTGCATTCATAAAACCAGTACCACAACCATAATCTTTTATTGTATTAATGTTTCTGATACGGCTTACAAGGTCTGGCATCATCCTTTGTAATATGTAATATTGTTTCTGAGAAAGAAGTGTTCTCAAGTTGGATTCATCTCTAAAATAAAGTCTATATAAATAGTTCAGTGGCAGTGTAATGATAAAATGACCTATCAGAAGGACGTGTAAATTCAGCCAATTGAAGAGCAACAAGCAAAACGTTGACCTCGTATTTAAAACAATATATAACCTAATTAAAATGTAATAACTAAAATCCCTACATTAATCACAGTGTTATGGCAGGGAGTTTCAGCCATTCGTTCATACAAATTAGGATTCACATGGTAATTGCTACTCAACCTCCTTGCACACAATGCAATTTGCTTTTTTACTCTTTGAAATATGTGTCAGCCATAGCTTTTCAAAATATGTATCTTTTTTGAATAAATGTTTTGGTAAAGTGTTGGTATACTTTTAGACATACTTATTAACTACAAAGCTTCAAGAATTTAATATATGCTGATGTACAAATTTGTGTCACATTTCCATACTCCTTACCCCTTCTATCCTCTTCGTGTCATAGGGAGAGACAAAGAGGAAAACATACAATGTACTTCTTACGTTAAGTGATATCTGTACATGACAAAAGGATATTGGATATTGTGCTGTCAAATCCCAGACACTGGATTTCAAAAGCTCAGTTTCATTTGGCTAACCAAAATTTACAAAAAGCAACACAAATTACCTGATTTTTCCTTGTTTCAGACAGAAAACAATACAAAGCCCTGATTTTGCAATTGTTAACAGACAGTCAAGACTGTATGAACTCAGAATCACACCCAGCTTACTGAACTACCTCTTGTATTCTGCTCTAACTCTGGAGCAAAGCATGAAGTCATGTGGTTTTAAAGGTTTTGGTAGCTTCATGTTCCTTTACGCCGTTTTCATACAGAGCCCAGCCACCAAAGGATGCTGTGGCTCCATCCCACGCTCCCAGTCAGATGGAGCTTGCCAGTGAAGATGGCATGGTGTCACGCCATCCCAAGCTGAACCCAATTTAACGCCACTGTGAAGGCAGCCTGTATAAAACCAGAGGTAAGCCCTGTCTTTCACCTGCTCAGATATGAAATTTCAAAATCCCTGTATACATCCAGGTGCCACAAAGGCAGGACTAATTTCAAGTATTGACAGTCTAAGACCCTGCTGATACAAAAAGCAGAAGATCAGGCTTGCAAAGGGCAGGGTCACTTGTTGCGGCCACAGCTCTGTCTGGCAGTGCGGAGTACTCCCAGATCTCCCATCTGACTGGAACCCCCCAGTGAGGCAGACGGACCTTTTCTCTATGAATATCCTGACGGGACGGCAGGGGACACTACCTTGCCACTGGCTAGGCTTTGTCAAGACACAAATGCCACCCCGCATTTGTAGGACACTGTAACGAGGACAAGCAGATATTAGATACTTACGTTGCTCAACATGCCCCTTAGCTATATTATGCATACATATCGATATGCTGCTGTTGCTCATACCACTTAGCCATGGCGCTGAGAGGTGAGTAGCAACCCACCCAACATACATTGAAGAGGGTTGTAGGAAGTCTGCCTTAAAAACTATGGGCCTGAGTCTCACGTCTGACCTTGTAACTCATCTGCTCTGAGGAAGAGGTTGGAGGAGATGACCTGATACCCCTTCCAACCTGGAGTACCTGTGAACCCTTCTGTTTTAGAGCTTTATAATTCCTAATTCTCAGATCAGGGAATCACCGTTTTCTCAGGCATTATTACAAAATAATTACCTGCTATTCATCAGATATCCACGTCTGCACAGAATTTATAATTCAGCAATTAACTTTCAGGTATGCAAATGCACATTCTGTGTAAGTGTGCAGGCTGTCTGTACCAGAAGAGTAAATATGAGCCTTAACGTAAGTATGCACTTTCCTCCATTACTGCGTAACAGATCAGTATGCTCTAAGAGCAAATATCCCTTAATTTAGTACAGAACCCTGGAACCCTTTGTGGATGAAAAGTGCTAGATAGACAGATGTATTCTATTTTGCAGTTGATCTTCTTAAAGTATTAATTATATGGAATCCAATAAATGCACACCGCACAGTTTCAGACTACAGAGTCCAAGGATTTCAGCTGTCCCAAGGGAAAACCAAAAGAAATTTTAAGAAGTGTTGTGGGATACTTTGGAAAGAAAAAAGTCTTGATAACATACACTAAATGCTTCTCATACCCCCTTCTCACTTGCAGGAACCCTAAATCTCCATGACAGTAAAACAGGATTAAGTGACAAAAAATAACGGATATTTGAATATTAAAATAAATATATCTCACATGTTTTTAGAGCTAGAATTCATGGAGTTTAAGTATCTACAAATGTAAAGGATGAAATAATGCCCACAGTATTCTGCCACACAGGCAACATACATAAAACAAATTAAAATACATAAACAAGGCATTCTGAGTTATGAGAATATTTGTGTATGCCGACTTTTTTGGCAGATGTAGGATAGAAGATGAATATTTCACTACATAAAATATTTTATAAACATGCCTTTAATTCTAAAGCGCTCGCCACCCATTCTGCATCCCTTTTCAGTATAAGCCTCATGAATATCATGCAATTTTCCAGTTTTTATATCTACCAACTGCACAAATAACTAATAAAAGCTACAGAAATAAAAGATGTTTTCACAAACTGTTTTTAATCCTGCATGCACAGACAAAGTGTTGCATAGCTCTCTTTTTGTTCCTTCTTTATCTAACTGGTGAAGGAAAAAGCCTCATAATCCTTCAGACACAGACAGTTGCCTTCATACTTAAATACTAAATAAATTGGGGACACTGGTTTTGGTCTGCTAGGGAGATCATCTTCACCATTTCACCCCCAAGAAAGCCAAGAGTATTTAATCTGCACTTGGAAGAAATTTGAAAGAGAAAAGACTTTTCAAGCTCTGCTTGCTTTATATTAAAAATATTTACTATCTGGCAACTGATAGCTCTTCTCCTCCCCTAACCCCACTAGAAGTGACCCAATCCTCTGGAACAAATACTCCAGTCTTTCTGCTTGTAGAGAGAGTATTTCTTTTCCAATTCTCTGCTGAAGCCCTCAGAAGCCCTATAGTGGTTTTGAACCCAGCTAGCAGCAAAGACCACGCAACTGCTTGCTCACCCTCCCTAAAGGGAAAAAAAACCTTGTGGGTTGAGATAAAAACAATTTAATAACTAAACGACAATAATAAAATTGAGAATAATAATAATAATAATAATAGTTTTATATATATAAATAATAGCAATATATTCAAATATATACACCACCTGGAGACCATGGCTCAGCCTGTTCCCAGCTAACGATCATATAGCCGGGAGAGTCCCAAAACTGCAATCCCGGAAAAGAGAGAAGAGCCCGAGTGTCTGAGACTGAGAGCTGGCAGACTGAGCAAGATGACCCCCAAAGAGAGGTGACCCCGAGAAAGAGAGCACTTCTGGATCTCATCTATATTCTGGTCATGCTGTGCATGATAGGGAATAGGCCACTGGCCAGTTTGGGTCTCAGTTGCCTTGCATCTATATTTGACAGATTTTTTAAGCATGCTGGGACAGGCAGGATGCTATTAGCTATAGTGGGACTGTTTGCTAGGAGCACTTTTCTCAGGAGGAGAAACACAGTATCTAAGCGAGTTGGAGATGCAGGTGAGAAACCTATAGAGATCACTCCACCTCGGCTGCAATACAATTGCACGATCAATACATTGGATTAATCCACTTCAGTCACTGATTCATGTAAGATGAAAAGGTGCACAACTATGTATTGTCATGGTGCAATTTGCTATTTCTTTGCAACGCTGAAAATCCATCATGAGCAACTAATAGTATCTCTGAACGTATCAAACAGACGCCAAGGAAATTTTATTTTTCTGTTTTCTATCCATGTTATTAATTAGCATTATTTACCCTCATTGTTCAAAGTGTTTGGTTACCGTACTCTGCCTGTTTCCCAAACTTCAGTTTGGTATATTATCATTTTCCATTTCTCATCCATAGCTGAGTCGTTACCAAACTCTAAGGAACATATTAGAAACATATTCATTAGGTATTCCTTTAGACAATAATAATTTGTTCAAAGCTGTGAAACCAAGCAGTACATAGGAGCCTTTTCGCCTGCACAGCAATATCTCACCAGTCAATGTCTCACAGTCCTGCCCTAACTTCAAGTGCAGAGGACTTCCATAACGCTCCACTCCTATATCCCGTGACCACCAAAAGAAGACCTTGCAACATCAAAATGTCAGCTGAGGTCCCTCACCTGAGGACTGATGCAGTTTGACTCTGAGTTTACAACATCTCACAGGTCTTAATTGAGCAAAGTGAACTTTGGAATGGCTTTAGGTTCCGGAGTAAATAGGTATGTGGGAACACGTTCCATCAGGCACAGTGCATATCCAACGTACTCTAGTAACTTCTGTAAGTGGTTAGGAAGTTTTTGCAAAAAATCCTTCTTAACTGGGTATCACTCACTGGAAAACTATCCTGTGGTTTAATGGCATTGCCTTTCTCCTCGAGGAACAAATCAGTAAACTGAAGACACTTGAGTGCACTTTCCAGCATGCATACCTGCTCCTCATTCTGAATGAAACAACTTGCTAATTTAAATTATTTCCTAAGCTGGAATGACGTTACCTAATTGAAGTAAGGGATCAGTAGCAGTAGCCCTGTGAAACATTTCTTTCACAAACATGTAATGTTTAGTCATAGGACAAAAAAACAGAAGCAATGCCGAAAAGAACAGACATCTGGCTTTTCACTTCACTGTCATTTGTTCACATCTGAATGACAGCTCTCCACACACTTCATAACAGCTTTATCTCAAGCAATCAAATACAGAAAATAAATAATTAAGATACAGGGACATATTCTGCAAATAACTTTTAAGAAAGCTCTTGTTTGATATCGATAGATCATTCACCTTGAGAAATCAGATACGTGATATACACCTTGCTAGAAATTTTAAAAAATACAGTGTTTTATCTCAGAAATGCTGACAAAAATCCTTGGTACGGCAGGGGAAACTGTTACCATAAAGGCTGAATAAACAGATGCAGTTTTAAATGGAAGGCAAATATGTTAAATTATCTCAATTCTGCTGAATAAATATTTCCCTTTACAAAGCATCACATACTTAAAACTTTCTATGCAGTAAGACTTTTAAATTAGGTAGGTAATAAGGATTTTAGGAATTTCATGGTAACTAGAAATACAAGCACTGATGAAAGAAGACAGACTTTCCTTATTGAATTCTCTATGCATGGAAGATTGAAAGATTAAAAGGAAATCACCGGGTTTTAATAAGCACTGCTTTCATTTGATTTTAACAAAACTTCATGTCGTATGAAAATATTAACAATTTCAGGAGACACTTCAGTGTAGCCACAACGTTTGGTATCCGAGTGATATCTCATACGTAATTAAGTCTTTTATAAAGGATATGAATTACTGTTTGAAATTAAGGGGGAGCCTGACCAAGTTCGATTCACTTTTTTCTGCAGCATATAAGCAATCCAAATTGTTATAGAATATATAACAAAAGATTCCAATGAAAAATCATCCCACTGATAACATCTCCAGGCCCCTCTGGATTTGAATTAAGGAAAGCTGCAACTGCAAGCTAACACTTGGGCATCAGCACGGGTTTTTTCATTTCCCCTTCATCCTCCCAGCTCCATATGCAAGGGTAGCACAGTACAGACACTGTTTAGGCTTCTGGTTCATAACCATCTCTGTACAGAAATAATGCAGAAACAAGGAGCGCAGATCCCTTTGTACAAGCTTAACACTTTCTACAGTGTAATGCTCACCTACTGTCTCCTTCAACAACTGTTGTCCTCTCAGCTTTCACAAGCAAAGTGACCTTGACTCTAATAACCTGTTCGTTAAATATGGAAGGCTTTCTCCATTCTAAATCAATATTTCTGACTTATTTTGGAAAAAAAGAAGGTTCAGATATTCACAGGACACAATGAAGACATAGATGGATTGGCCTTGATGATAAAGAATCAATTAATAATGACACAAGGGAGGCAGTATCAAAAAGCAATTTTACCCCAGTTGCCGAAGAAGCCAACAAAAAGATGCATTGGATAAAAAAAATAAAAATCTATGTCACTATACCTTTTCCCTCGCAAAAGTCAACTATCTATTAACAACGCTGCATGGTGAGCAATGTCAACCTTCATTCCATATTCCTAACAAACTTCTATGCAGTTATTTTTCTATTTTAAGTCTAAACCATCTTTTCAATTTTTTTTTGAAACAAGAAAAGGCATAATATATTTCTTCTTGTACTGTTATCAAATTACCCTGAAAAAAATGTAAGGAGTAGAATTAATCAGACTCTGTTAACATTTTAACAACTTCATATTGTGCTTTCACTTTTCAGCAGTAAATAATGATCCACAGCTTCCTGCTTTCAGTAATATTTTTCTTGTTCAAATGCAAGTAAATCTGCAAATTAAAAATAAAAGAAAATAGGGAAGAGGGAGAGAGACACTCAGTTTTCTCTCCTGTAACTGGGCAATCCTGGGCACACTATCTTCCATTGTAAAACTGTACGCCAGAATGCTAATTCCTCTATTGATTTCAGAGAGAAGTGATCTTGTCTCTGTATATACATGCTTTGCCTTGCTTTATTAAATGGAAAGCGAAGAAGCCAGATCAGTTTATATTTAAAATGTGCTGAAAGGTTGATGGCACCATGCTGTATTGGGAACTGAGTTCTGCCCTCTGGTATTCCCAGTGGTTAAAACAAAAAGTCTGTTCTCTCATCTGTACTAATGTGTCTCTGGTTTTAGGAGAATTGGCATCTTCTGGGACAGTTGGTGTCTTGTGTCTGTGCATAATGCACTTACAAAAATAACTTCAGCGCTCTTCTCGAGGAACTCACTTCACAAGAAGCTCAGCAACCCTTTTTGAGTCCCAAAAACTGGAAAATCAGTGTTTGAAGTAGTACTACTTTTAAGATCAGTAAATCACCACGTTCTAAGTAAACATTTTATTCCTAAACTGATTTTTTTTTTGTTAATTTGTTCTTTGGAACAACTGTCCTCAGTATTGTTTCTAGCCTAAAATCACAACCCAGTAATATTTTCCATTACAAACTGATTTTGTTTTTAATTAAAAATAATGGGTTTTAATCATGATTACACCATCATATTTATTTCTATTTCTAAAGCTATTATCACTGCTATTTCTCTTCAGAACAAGGACTGCATCTTGACACACTGCAGTTCTTCAGCTCGGTTGTTCAATGCTGACTATGTGAAAGCAAATTAAAACATATGTGGTCTAGATGCATTATGAATCTTACTCATTTGTCACACTCATGAATAACTTTACTCTTTCAATATCTACCTGGAAAAAAAAAATCTCATCTGCAATGTTACAGTTAACTAGAATGAATACAGAAAAGATTAATCTTTACTTTATATGGGTTTCTGTAAAAATATACAAAAATGTTAAAAGTGTATCTACTTTTTAATTGTATGAAAGATCAACTATCATCTAATTTAGCTCAGTCTACCCTAATCACTCCAGGACATTTAAGAAGAAATTCTTAAACCTTTCCTTGCACCTGTTTTGTACGATATCTTATTTTACAGCATTTTAAAAGCAGTCCACAGGCTGTTGATGCCAAGCTGATCAACCTGCTCCGCACTGGACTGTTAAAAACTGTGAATAGAAACTAAAAAACCAATGGGATTAGGAAAAAGTGATAAACCCTGACACTGACTGGCAATTTGTCAAAATTATGGCTCCCTATTTACAAAATGCAGGAAACCCACAGGCTGGGGAAAGGCATAGTACAACAAAGAAAATACAAAGGAGGTGGGCAGGACTTCGGTGCCCTTACGCAAGCCGTGTCGGAGAGAATGCACAAAGTGCTCACACTTGAACATCTGGGGCTCACTGCATGGCTCCCAATAACCAATGAGACAGCACAAGGAAAGGCAACGAACCCCAGATGTCAGACATCGGTCATGGGCCATAGAACTGGCAGATTGCAGCAAGGCGGGAGTAAAAGTATCTTTTAAGTTTAGTAGAATGAGAGGGAGAAAAGCTTGACACGGATAAGCGGATAAGCACGTCTCCTCTGCCTAAATGTGCATCAGGGATAACGTTATGACCCATGTCACACTGAAGTCTTTGTGAGAGCAAAAGTCACTACTTTTCCATGGAAGCTGCTTGAGTGTTTAACAGAGGTACCCATTTAGAGTGACGTATTTAAGTCAAGTGTGTAGCACCTAGTGCTAGGGGTCAGCTCTCAGGTTCGAAAAATCTTCAAGGGGATAGATGGACCGTGAATCTCTGTGATTGAATGAAGAGAGAATGAGGATAAACACAGAAACCTTAATTTCTCATGTCCCACTTTTCCTTCAGCTTCTAGTACTCTGACTGTGAACTGCTGCTAGATTAATGAGGCGCTGGTATTGCTTTGTCTCTGTCTCTCCCAGCATGGATGCGTTCTGAACACGACTGGCAGAATGAGATGGACAGTTATATGTCAATCAATACTGTATCACCGAAAAGACTAGAGACTAGACTGGAAATTGTAGAAATCTAAACAGTTACAATTTTCATGGCTGCTATAAATCAGGTAATAATGACCCCAATACTGCTCCAACTATCTGCACTTTGAACATACAGAGATGAACACAGACCACAACCTCAGACCTGAACATCTTCAAGAACACTCGGGTCTGTATTTACTTCTTACATTTCGGGTACACAAATGATGTGTCTAATTTCTTTGGGCAAACACAATGTACTACATTATATGATGATTTCTGTCGGACAGAAAACTTTGCTTCTTTCTAAAAAAACTATACATAAAATGAAAGAGACTGAGGCTACCTAGAGGAATGATCTCCAGAAGTGAGGTTATCCTAATAAGCACTTCATAAGCAGGTCAGAAAAGGAATGGAAAGAAAGAACAAAAGAAAAGAGCAGAATAACATAAATTTTGTAAAAACTTTGTTCAACAAGAATGGCTCGAGATACTTCACAGCTGGTACCTGAACAAGTCCCCACATTCAATCCTTAAGATCTTTTAAAAATTGTCTTAGTAAGGGCTTTCAGTGAAAGAAGGATGTATCAATATTCAACATCAGTGTGTATTTCATCCTCAGTGAGTAGTTCCTGCACAAGAGATAACTGACAGTTTAAAGAGAAGGCTTTCAATAGCTTCATTTCTTCCCCAAAGCCCTCACTAGATCACACAGCAAAATCCTGAACTGACACTTCAGAGGTGCTACTGAAATATTTTTTTCCTGTTTCTTTTTGACACTAATATTTTAATACAATATTAAAGTAAGAAAATATTAAGTAGAGAATTTCAAAAGCATCAAATATCTTAGTAAGACAAGCCTCTAACTTCTAATGCATCCTACTGTTAATTTGATACGATGTAGGATTGGAGACAAAATTGCCAAGAAGCTGGAAAGGGAGAGCTTTGTGTCTGAATTGTTATTCCATACGGTTTGCAGCAGTCGGGCAAAACACATTTGGTTTTATTTGCATCTTCAAGCATGAAAGAGTTTATGAAACTGATAGTGAAGATACAAGAACTATACCTCGAGAATGTATAAGCAAGAATGCAAGTGATTAAGGAAAAGATCCTTATCAAGCAGCCCTCAAAAGGATGGGCAGATACTGTTCTCTTTTGTATTTGTTTCTTAGTAATTATAAATGGATATATGTACATATTTCTCAAGATCTGGGTTTGCCTTTCTCCCTCCATACAACCTCTCTCTCTGACCTCTCACAAGCATTCCCGGGTCTTTGTTGCTTTGTGTCCAGCAACACTGTGCAATTCACTCACCTGCTGAAGCTGCGCTTGACACCACGGGGTACAAAATAACACAGAAAACATTCTCTGTGGAAGAGGAGAAGATTGCCTGACGCTGTGAATACCCCTATTAACAGCAAAATCTGCTTTGCCCTTTCAAAAGATAGATCAGCTGCCTGATTGATTGCCCTCCCCCTCTTTTTGTGGTCTTTAAGAGTTCAGGAATTGTCCAAAAAAATCAATATAACTTATGTAGAAGCCCCTCCAAAAGGAGAAAAAAGAAATGTGATTTTAGTTCAGGAAACTATTCACCAATATCCGCTGGGTGCATCTTTGAAGCACCAGACAAAATGCAGGAAGCTTTGCTGAAAACACACTCATTAAATTTTTTTGGGCTAGAAAGGGAAGAACTAAGGTCATGTTCTGCAAATATCCTATATATAGAGGAAGCAAAAAGCCACTCGAGTGTTCTGCCACTGCACTGTGACATATTTCAATCATTTACAGGAAGCCCTCAGCAAAGCATGCAAACAGGAAAGTTCTTCCTCATGAATAGCTTGCCTTTTAGCCAAAAAAGATCCCCAGCTGCCCCAAGTAATTCTGCAGATGAAAAGGAATTCTGCTTCTAAACCCCCTGAAAATCAAACCACTCTGACTGTACACAAACCTCTACATAGCATATTTCCTTCCAAATACGTATCATCAGCTATCCTGCCCAGCTATGGTAAGGAGGATGCACGTGGTAGTTCTGGATTCCTTAGTGCTACAGAAACTGTTTGGAAAGTTTACTCATCCCTACTACAGAAAAGTAGCAAAGTACATTTTAGTCACCGAGATAGGAATTTGCAAAGTTATAAAAAATTAGCATGAGATTCAAAACAAGAGCTATTTACACAGTGTGCAATCTGGGGACTTTACGGTCAAGAGATTTTGTTCAGAAGTTCTGCAGGTGCAATAGAAATGACACATTTACAAAACCAACAAAGCACCCCAATAGCAAATGTAGTTGGAAAAGATAAAAAAAACATTATTTTTCCAGGAAGAAATTTCTAATTGCTTATTTACCAGGAACTGGCATCTTTACTGGAGTACGGTGATGCTGGACTAGATGACCACAGATCTGACTAGGACATTCCCTTGGGTTTGGTTATAAAATGTAACATGATAAAATACAACATAGGTGAACAAAACATCACTCCGTAAGGAAAACTTCAACACTGTGAGCGTCTCTATGCTTGCATGATGGAAATTAAAACGTGAATGATGTGCAGAGAATGACAGAAATTGTTGAGAATCTCTCAGATTAATTCACAAGGTATCTGCTTTTCTTCTGCTTTGCTGAAGGGACGTGTGGCAGGGAAACCAGGCTACTGCACTCCAAAGGAAAGCTTGACACCACGTACCTACAGGACTACATCACAGATGTGCTTACTAAGAAACCTGCTACCAGGTGTAAAGACAACAGGGTGACTGTTTTATACAGCTGATGAACCCAAATGTGCAGATACAGAAAGAGCCAACATCTCTAACATTTTGGTAATGTCATCACATATGTTACCAACATATTTCTATATCATCAGTAATAAAAAGTGGCCAGGACCCAAATATTCTACGCATTTTTCAAATGAAATGAAAAAATGTGTTCCTCCCTCTACAGAGCAATCAATCTAAATTTCTATCATCATTGTTGGAGGTTTTTTTATGCCTTGATAGGTTATAAACTCTTACAGATTAATCTTAAGTTAGAAGTGCCTTGGAGAAATCTAATATATCTAGCTCCTTCTAAATTGCTCTTTGTCAGATGCGATGGCTTTCCACTGTCTCCTCCCACACACTTTCCATCTCTCCTGAAAATTGCCTCATGTTTGAATCATTACCGTTGTAATTACAACAAGAAAAATCAGTAGTAGAAGAAAAAATCTTTGACACAAAGAGCATTATAATGGGACAAAAATATCCTGCTGTATCCAAAGATAACACAACACTGCATTATGAATGCTCCTATGAATTACTGACTTCATGATAGCGTAAAAATCAAAATCTTTACACTTTATATGTGGCATTCCTTCCAGCCTACAAAAAATACAAACATGTATATATAGATATAGTAAGTACAAAGCTGTAAAGGGCATAATCATCCCAAAACCCTTGGGGAAAAAATTTTTAGAAACATTAATTTTTTTTAGTAAAACCTGAGGTGGAATAGTGTCCATCTACTGTTCAGTTGGGTGAGTCTTGATACTTCAAAGGGAGAGGGTTTGAAGAATTTACCTACTGGGTGTAGTATTTGCTCTCTGGATGTTTCAGAGTGGCTCAATGTACACATTGACAACCCACTGTTCTGCAAACAGACAGTTTAGTCTCCTTGGTTGGATAAATGATCTTTTAAGAGCAGCATCAAGATTCTTAAAGGGGGTGACAGTACAAATCTTAACGTAAGCCATTATAAAATAAGGTACTTAGAAGGAATGCTTCCTTGTAAGCTCCTTTAAAACCAGACTGGAAGAGAGCTCATAGAGTTCAATGATTTTCTCGTCAGCCTTCTGCCCCATGGCAGGATGAATTACCTCACTGCCAGTCCTGGCAGACCTTTGTCTAAACTGTTATTAAAAGCTCCACTGATGAGGATTCCACAACTTCCCCAGACAATCTCCTTCAGTTTTTCATTTACCATTACAAGGATTTTCCTAACACCTAACCCACACCTCCTGTGCTGTAACTTAAACGTCTTATCTTAATCACCCCGGACACAGAGAGCTCTCTCTCTTTCCTGCGTATTTGTATAGGTCTGAACATTTTAGGTCATTTCCCACCATGTAGGTGACAGGACCATGGTTCTTTCAATTCTTTATTCAAGGCCCTGAAAACATAGAAGGTAAAGTATAGGGCTAACACAGATTTCCCAATCCATTATTTACCAAGGAGCATATCCTGCCATCAGACATCTGCAGCACAGAGGCCAAGGACTCGGTGGAGGAAAGGGAACGGCCCACCCCACCTCTGGAGCTGGATTCCGAAAAGCAGTGCCAAGGGCAGGAAGCTGAGCCTGCAGAGACGTGCACATCATCCTGGTTTGGGGTTCTGCCTAGTGGGTAGGTAGGATGTTTAGTTTCTATGGCTGTCAAAGGGTGTACAGCTTACTTGCATTGAAAAAAAAAAAAAAAACGGACTAGAGAATTGTCCTGGTATTAATCTGCAGCAGTGCATCCTTATTATCAAATATCCTTTACTACAATCTTCCTGGCTGAAAGCAGGAATGTTTAACCTACATCTGATGTAGGCTATGGGAATATGACAGGCTGCCCCAGAGAAAATCTCTTGTGTCATCTTCTGGTGAGAGCTTACCTTACAAAATACAATATGTTTGCTTTAAATTTTAGTCATAAATATTTAGGACTAAATCCTGGTTTCACTGGCTCATTCTTTACCAGTGAGCCAACAGTCGTATTTCATGCTGCAGGGATATGTATTACAGGTGGAATTATGCTTTTAAAATGGTATTTTTCACTGTTTCTTAAGATCTCCACATACACCACTCTGTCCTTAGTATACAATCCCAATAGTTTATATGAGAACGCTGTCCACACCAGTTTAAACCAATCGTGTTAAACATCCAAATGTTGTTTTCAGTGAAAGCAACAGATCTGTCTTGTAACAGCACGCTCTAACAACACTCAGATGATTCAAGGAAAAGCCAAATCCTCCGTCTTTAAGTTCTGGTGTGAAATTGGTTCAAGATTTATTAACTGCTATATCTTAGTCTTTTGCTTTGTTATTGGTTTTCCAATATTTTTTTCCTCATCTAGATTACCCTCTATTATTTAGTTATAACTTCCTCCATAATTGCAATCAATGAATAGTAATCACCTAATAAACATATCCTGACAGGTCTATTTTTGCACTGGGAAAAGATTAATTTTCTTTATCATCACTCCAGTAAGCAAATTTTCTTCTTACCTGAAGAAGCACAGTGAAATGTAGTGCCTGGGGTAGAGTTCTGCTCTGCTACCTGCAGCATTTGAGCAAGACCAGACACCACTCCTTTCATTTTTATATTATTTGGATATAGATTTATCCAAATCTGTGTAACTTGGAATTTGCATACACTGATTTTTATAAATAATTCCATTGCTGCACATAGGTAAGAGCTGCTTTGCACAAACAGCTTCTTAACACTGAGCTAACTGTGGCTTTTTTTTTTTTTGAGATTTTTCAGAGTGTTTTTCTTAAAATGCAGGTAATGCAGAGAGAAACTGCATTTTTCTTAAATTTTTGCAGCTTAGATACTCAACATCAAAATGCCAAAAAAGTGTGCATTCTGTCAACTATCTGTAAAGGCCTAATTTGGAATTAAATAGAATAAAATATCCGGAATGAACCTGGATACCCTCAGGTTGCTCTAATGATTTCTTTTCTACTGCCATGGGAATACAGTACATGAAACTGGTAAAGAAACACAAACAAAAGAAAACATATTTTGGTTTGTATATAGAAAGCTGGTTTTTTTACTCACAAATTAGAATGACTTGTTCTAAGTGGGCTTGGCCTAAAGTCACTGGAATCAAAGCAAATTTTGCTACCAACTTCAAGAGATTTCAGACTAGGTGTAGCAATACATTGAAATTCAGAGTAAACACACCCACAGGATTCACATTTTTCTGCTTTAAGTCCGTATGAAGAAATTCTCAAATGTCTTCTGAGTTAAGCCTGGCCATTCATTGCTCTTGAAGACCTAATATGGGTATTCAAAAATTCAAGAACTACGGACAAGCAAGGGCGAGATTTAACCTCTGCTCATGTGCTATTTCACTCTGGCCTGGCCTGGCCCTTCCCTAGGACAGACAGACTGTGCAGTCTGCCAGGGACCTTCCAAACAGGACTAAAACAATGGCTTTGGATTGAAAAAAAAATAATTAAAAATCAAGGTTTGAATACATCAGATTGTCATTCCTAAATATTATCTCATTAGGTGGACACTGCTCAGTGAGTAATCCTGATAGTAAATGGGCTGCCAACCTTTCAGCTGACAGCCAAACCATAAAGAGAGTACTCTAAATGAAAACGAGCTTCTGTAAAACTTAAGTACACTTTAGTTCTTCCCAGTAACGTTTAAACCATCTTGAGCAACTCATCCTTGTTCTAAATCCACTCTAAGGACAAATTTTCCAGTGGTAACTTTGAGAATTTTTGTACAAATGCTGACAAAAATTAGTTTTACCACCCTTATCCTCCAAACTCCTTCTCTACTTCAGCCCCACGTGACACGAACCCGTGGGATCGAGCTGAGCTGTCTCTCCGAACTGAACTCACTTCTGGCATCACGTTCTGCGCTTCTGCAAATGGCCCCACAATCAGGCCTGACAACATGAACATGTGAGAATTAATTCTTACTAGTACGGGTCTGACACAAGAATCTGTATCTGTCTACATGCAACAGGCAACTTATAACTGCACAAATTTAATACAATAACCAGAAGGGCAAACCGAAACTTTGTGCCCTAGTCTCATCTTTGCCATGGGCAGACACACAGTAGGTTTCAAGGATAACTTCTAAGACATACTAACCAACCAACCCAAAAAAGCATATTTTTATCACTTTAGCAGTAACACCCTTCCTCTGAAAAGAAATTATATATATCAATAATAGGGACAATATTTATTTCACAGATACGAAAATTAGACTAAAGATCTCACTTTGGAGTTCACTAGGTCAGCCTGTCATTTTCAGAATTCTTTTAAGATATCAGTACAAGGCATCTTTTTGTTTTTTTAGTAATGAAGACTTTAAGTACACTAATTACCTCTGAACATAAGCATATTACTAAAAGATTATAAAGCAAAACAAATCTTGTGCAAAGCAGCAACTTCTAACATAAGCAATTATTACACAATTTAATGCAAAAAAAATTTATATACTAGGCATTTTGTAAAGATCTGGGAAGTACTTAATATTAAAACAAAATGCCTGGATTAATCTAACAGAGATATGTTGATACGATGGAAGTCAGAAAGCAATTGTGAAAAAACACTCTGCATCTAGGCTGGTCACAAAGTGTTCAGTCATAAAAGCTTTCATTTAAATCCTGTTAATGTAGTGTGGTGGAAGCATGCAGCACCACAACATCAAGGATATGCCCCAAAAATATGTTGTTTTTTTTTTCTCTCCAATAAGATTATACTTTTGGTTTCCAACTTATGTGTATATCAGAAATGGTTTGTATATCCAGGGAGAAATCAGAGGGGAATGAAAAAGAAAAACAGCTTGAGGGATGCAAGAATCTCACCATACTTTTAAGTAAAGAAATAACGAATCACTTGTAACAGGACTGTCCCATTAGGGTCCCTGATTGCCATGAGAATCTCAATTGACCTATTCTTTTTTTTTTTTTTTTGTTAAATTTACCCCTTTAAGAAAATTAAACCAATATGACCTTGGATTTGGACTCGCTAGGTTTCTTTAAAGGTGTACCGTACAGTCCTCCAAAAATTCTTTGGAGAAGAGTACGCTTGCCTGGATCTCACCTGGTCTCAGCAGTTGGATACTCTTGTTCCAGATAAGTTTGCTCAGACTCCTTGGAAGAGATGTGATCACTAAGAATTTCCCTTTTTTTTTTTTTTTAATTACAGCATAGGGAAAGTAACAATTTTTTCCTTTGCTTTCAGTAACTTTACAAAATAATCCAAATATACTGCCTGACTGCTTGCAGAGACAACATAAAGAACTCCCTTTAGGAACAATTAATTCCTCTTCAGAATAAATTTTCAAGCACAGTAATTGAGAGGATAAAACACCATTGCTCTGTGTAAGTATAAGCTTTTTGAACTTCCCAGGCTGACACATCACAGCTGAGACGCCATCGCGTTAGTCACGGCACTCTGCGTGACGCCGGTGCTGTACGGAGCAGCGCGCTATTGGCAAAGGGTACAGCAGCGTGCTGCAGGATCCGCGGGGCCCTCCCCTGCTGGCACTGTCTATACGCAAACACCATGCCCACTGGCACAGCACAATGCAGGAGAATGCTCGGGAGCTATTTCTGTGACACCAGGAACACTTTTTCCTCCACAACTTGACCCCTGCTCTGCGTGGCGATGGTGGTGATGTGTTTCAGATGTGATGTATAATAGCAGGAGAGCACTGATGCATCAGACCGGGAAATTAAAAAAGATGCCATTCACACAAAGGAATGTTTAGTTAAGTTTGAAAATCTTGGCTCACATGGTATCGTGATGGACCATTTGCTATGTCTTTATTTACTTATGTTCATTTGTTGTGGAATTTGTTGTTGTGTTTTTTCCTCTCTATAAATCGCTTGTTACTGATTTTACATTATTCCAAGAGCGCATCTGCTTTTCACCCAGCCCATTTTGAGTCAGAGATAATATTTGAAGGCACTAGGGTCCTTAAAGGAACAGCCTATTACAACACACAACAGTAACTATGTCTCTACGATTTATGAGAAGAAAGCAATATGTGCCTGTTTCGGTGCCTGTCGTTTGCCTACCAATGGTGCAGTGCTCCCCATTCCAGCCCTCTCTGCATTCACATTTCCCATCTTTACAAGTTCCGTGCTCCGTGCAACGGGGATGACACACACGCTGGTCACACGCCACTCCTGTCCACCCTTCTTCACAGCGACACGCTCCGCCAATGCACACCCCGTGAGTGCCGCAGTCTACAGAGCACACTTCTAGGAGAAGAACAGAATAAAGATTACAGCAGGCTGATGGAAACTGCATGCTGTCAAAAGCTGGCCTGTTCATATTCGGATCAAACCCAGCGTTTAACCTTTGTTTAAATCAAACTCAATTATATTAAAAAGTTGTTTTAAAAAAATCTGCTCGTGTATGCTGGACAAATGCTGCAGAGCTGTGTCCTCTGCTCAGATACAAACATGTTCCAGAGGTGGCCTCCTCATCGCCCGTCAGCATGTTGCTCTGTTTTACTCAGACCCAGACCTCTGATGACTTTTGATGGAAACATTGATTTGCCAAGAGAGAGACTGAAACTCACCTAAAACTCATTCAGCAGAGAATGAGGACAATGCAGGGTCACTTAGACTCTAGGGGTGACGGCTAAAAGCCACTTCCAAGGGAGAGATTTTGGTACCCTATTGCTGACAGGGTCGGTTATCTGGTGTCTTACTCCAACAATTCTCCTACTGCTCTCTGCCAGCTGAAGTTGTAGAAAAGCAAACAGAGAGGTCTTTTGCCTCATGCATCATCAAAGAAATTGACACTGAAACTCTCATTCATGGATTTTGTTGTGGCTACTGATGCGTGAAGCAGAAAAAATTACATCTTGATATTCATTTGGCTGGTGAGGTATTCTAAGTCATCAAACTTAAGAAATAACTGAATAAGTGTGAAAACTGTAAATGTTATTTTGAGAGATTGGCCTACAGCTCCGTCTCAAGGTTCAGCTTACAAGATAAATGCAAAATTCCCAGGATTTTTTTCCCCACAAATAGAACATTTGTTGCCTTGTCACCACTGTTTTTTTTTCTCTTTAGGTCCTTCTGTTAGAATAATCAAGTTTTACAACTGCAGCTTTGGAGAGGATGAAATCTTTTAGACTACACTTTTTTAATCTAATTTTTAGTGTCTCTTGCTCTAAAATTATTTTAAAAAAATATTCCATGTACAACTGAAAAGGAAAAAATAGCCTTTAGCTGAAAATAGATTTTTCTGTTCTGTGATGTTTTTCATAAATGAGCAGCAACTCCCCAAAATGTACTTAATTGTGTTTTCCATTCCTCAAATGTTACAAACATATTTATAAATTATGGAAGCTTTCCTTTATAGCTGGAAACAGATGTGAAGCACTTAAGGAAGTTTTTCAGTCCAAATGAGAACCAGTATCAGAACAAAATACAAATTCCTAACTGGCACCCGCCTCATCCCCCAGCTGACAGTCCCAAATTAAGAATGTCACAAAAAATAATATCTAAGATATATACACACTTCTTGCCAACATCTTCCAAAGACAATTTTCTAAACGATTTGCATTTCAAACTCGCCATAGATATTAACATGTTAACAAAATAGGATGATCACTGCGAAGTCAGGAAGAAGTATTTTCCTTACCAACGGAGCAGTCGGGACCCATCCAGTTGGGATCACAGCTACAAAGCCCTGTGTCAGACAGGTAGGTACCGTGCCCACTGCACTGGTCTGGACACTGGGCTCTGGGAAGCTCACAATTTATTCCACCCCAACCCGGGCTGCAGAGACATTCTCCATTCACACAAACTCCATGGTTGGAGCATGTTGGATCTAAGCAATCAACTGCAGAAGAAAACAACAAAAAAAGTGGAGAAAGGTCAGTTCACACAATATGATGTTTCAAAAACATGGAGACGTGTGCTCTGAAAAGTTTCTATTACTGGGATAAATAGAGCAAATTGATGTAACTCTTCAAGACATATTAACACCTGGTCTGAGAATGGGAAAGTGCAAACTAATTTGTGTTTTACATTAGATCCAAATGAAACGGGGTGTGACGGAATAATGAAAGCTTACTGTGGGAATGCTGTAGTGAAGAAGCACAAAGACTTCAAAATAACACTTAAGTATATATAATAAGAGTTGCACACATATGCCTTCACCTGGGGACATTTCTTCTGAAATACATTGAAGTTCGAATGACGTGTACTATATTTAAATAACAAAAAAATAACTGAATAAATTGCACTTCTAAAAGGATATTTTTCTTTCGAGTATCTCCATCAATACTGCTATTATTACTATTGAAATGCCAGAGCATTGTGAGAAAAACAGTATGATCTGCACTTTTGGTACCTAAAGTCAAAATATCAGTGGCTTTCAGCTTCATTTAGACTCCTAAATTATTCAGGCACTTCTGAACATTTGATTCGTGGTCCATTAGTAGCTGAGCTGTGAAACCGAGAGTCCTAGTTACTTCAACCCATATTCTAACCAGCAGATAATTCCTCTTAAAGAAATACAGAAAAACACATACAGATACGGACTTCATCTTTTCTCAGTCCAGCAACAATGGAACAAGAAAGTGAAAATAGTCATGATGGAAAACCATTCAATAGAATTTCAGTTGCTATTTCAATCCTGATAAATAAAGGAATGTTACGAGCTGCCTTTCAAATAAACTCCATCAGTAACATTATGGTTTTCCAAACTTTTATCTTGTATCATGGATTTGTGTAAGTCTACTCTGCTTTACCACAAATACCAACAGAGACTTTACCAACTGCCTTTTGCTGTGGAATTGAGGGCCAAGGTCAAATTCATGTCCTAAACAAAATGAATTCATCTCAGGACTGGTATATATTAGCTCAGAACAGAAGGACCAAGAATGATTGGCATTCTCTCTTGCAGTTCCAGGAAGATCTGAGTTTGTAATGAAAGTGATTTATCTCTCATCTTTTCCAAATTGATCCTTCTAAATTAAGGCAGAGACATTTTCACTCTACCTTATGTGAACAATACCTCATCTTTCGAATCTCAACTTTTCTATAAACATAGAGTCTTGTTAAATTATTTTATGTAGTTGCAGAACATTTAAAGTAGGTATATAGATTAGATACAGAGAATTGAGGCAGGTGTATTTAGAGGTGCAATAACATGAGTTATCAGAAGAGTTTTGATTTTAATTCAGATTACAGTAGTACAGGAATAAATCTATACAATTTCTGATACAATTTTCATTTTAATGATGACACTGGGTATAGTTTTTTTTTCCTTAAGATTTAATACTTAGTTAATTGGACATGAAACTATTATAATGCAATTTTGTATTTATAGGTAAACCAAGACTGCTTTGTCGTTCAGCTCGGATAAGATTTGATAAATTCACTGATTTTTAAAGAAAATTATCCAGAATGCTTGTCCTGTACTGTTATTCCTTCTTAGTGCTTAACAAAATTAGAAATTGTCCAGAAACTGTCCAAAGTTTAGAACATGTCTTTCAGACTATTTCTATTGACCCAACAGGCACAGAGCTGTGATAAAAGAACCCCACTGAACAAAGAAAGAACACAAAGACCCAGGTTAATTTACTTTTAGGATGAAGGTTACTTGTTTCCCCTAAATTTACTCTATTCTATTTTTGTTAAATTATGGTATTTTAATGGAAAATTTGAAAGGGTAATACGTGTATAACATTGTATGTGGCAGGACAGCTAACTTGGAGATGAGTCCTAATGTAGTCTCAGTGTCAGAAATTTATCATCTTCCTTCTCAAATGAAAGTACTAATGAAAGCAACGTGGAGCATATGAAAAACACCGCCTTCTGCTACATAAATTAACTGTCATTCCTCTATCCTGAATTACAGCATTCATTTCCATAGAATAAGCCTATCAACACCCTAAGCCCCCAATCTCCCTTGTTTCACAGAATAACACACTCACCACCTTTGTCCTTTGTTCTAGACAAGCACACTTTACAGCTGTTTTGTTCTATCATATGGGTAAGTAATAGCTTTCAAAGTTTAACTTTCAACTCCAATCCTGTTCTATTTGAATGTGTGCTCTTGGAGTTATCATCTTGGGCCACATCCTCAGCTGCTAAAATTAGCATAACGTGATTACCTGCAACAGAACTACGCTGACTTACACTGCAAAGGTTCTGGCCCCGAGTCTTTAGAAGGGTTTACAATGGGTTTTAATAAGGATTTATAAATGGAGCTGCTTTGGTGTTTAAACAAAGGAGAACGTGCCTTAGCAAGTAAGTACGTTAGACTTAGAACTCGTAGCCCCTTGGCAGCTCAGATCATTAGAGCTCATTTAGTATTGGGCCCTCTGTAGATTTGACAAAAAAGGTACTGAAAACAATTTATATCCCGAAGGACAAAAAAGGAGGTCAAGGAGTTTTCTGAACAATGTGTACCGTAAAACCCCCAAAGAGCCATGAATTACACTTACAAAGTTAAATGTCATTGAAAAATGACTCGACCATGAAACTGCCAAGAAAACCACCCTTAACTTAACCTAATTTGGCAATTTCACTTGTCTCCCCCTAAACCAGATTGACTGAAACCTGACAAATAAGTCACTTCATCTTGTGTGCAAATTTGTTAATAGAACAACAGTGTTTATGCTGCAAAACTGTGCATCACAAATATTGATTTCGGTGCCACTTTCATTTCAGGTAAATTGTTTGAACAATATGACTATGATGAATATCAGAAATAAAAGGCTAACAGGAAGAAAAAAATGCTGACCCACTTGTTCTAATTCAATATCCTAGCTTGAAAATAGCAAATGAATCAACCTTCACCATTCCTTTTGGAAGCTCAAATCAATAGAGGAGATTTCATACATGATATATAAATGCAGATATATTTATTTGTATCATTCCACCATTAGAATGGTAGAATTTTAATTCATGCAAAAATTTTAAATAAGATTAGACGATTAGCTGCAACTGGAGAGACACCAGTTCATATCACACCCTTTCTCCCATAGTTCTCACATTAATTCAAGAGCTATGTATAGAAGAAGTGGAATTTTAGAGTAGAAACACGATGGCTGGTTTTTATTTATTTGTAAATTAATTATTTACTTATTTATTGCCAAATGATGTATGCAGGAAGTAATTTTAAACTCTTTTTGTCATATTATTGGCCCCTTCCAAGTTTGCAGTCAAACTTCCTTCCCTTGTAATCTATTTATCTTTTTAAGAAAAAAAACCTTAGTCTTTCAAGCACACTGTTGATTAAATAACCTATATCCTTTCACCTCACACAGTAATTCATTGCCTCAGTGTTGACTGACAATGTTTTGTAGTGATTCCACCTTTGAATGGTGTTAACAATGCCTTTGCAAAAAGATATGCACTAGCTTGTTCTATTAACTCAGCTGGAGTTGGTGAGGTGCTTGTTTCACCCATTTCAAACATTCACCTTACGATAAACTGAATTAAGCTCTACAAGAGCCCATTTCTCTCCTAGGAGTGGTAGGGGGTTCAAGACAGCTAGCTCAGATACACCACAGCCATTCTAGACAACTGAAAGCAGAACGAGAATTCCATCCAAGTAGCTGGAAATTACAATCAAGATGAGTGAGGAGCTACTTACAAGGTAAAATTCACAGAACCAGATGCAAGAAAGATCATTTTAGGCCATCTACCATAGTCTCTCTAATAATACGAGCATCTACATGACAACACAAAACATTATGAACTGCATATAACTTAATTAGACTATGCAAACAATTGCAGTTCGTACCACAAAGAGAGCTTCTGCACTCCTGGGGAATAGACTGGATGTTGCAGAGCATGCTAAAGAGAGTCTGTCCCATCTTTAATTTCCATGGGAATGCTAGATATAGCAAGGCATTTCACATAATCTTTGAGTATTTCCTATAATCAGACACTCGGGGTGAACTATCAATTCAGCAGACAGAAGGACATTACAGTATCTTCCAGATTTAGCTTAAAATGTAACCCACTAAAAACAACGGAAATGCTCTACTGACTTCAGTTGACTTTTGGATTAGAGTTTTAATAACCAGTGTTGTGAAGCTTTCCTGGAAGGAGATGACAGGAATGAGCTGAACAAACAGTTGCAGTGTTGGCAGCCCCACTAGTGAGGATCCTTGCTTTTTTATTTTTTTTTTTCTTTTAGCAAATTAAGTTCACTCAGACTAATGCAAGGTCTTGTCCTAAAGGCAATGACTGCAGTCCACGCTCAAAGAATAAAACCTTTAGTGGTTTAGGTCCCCGTAGTTTTCTCCCCTTGATTTTCTGATGGGAGAAACAGCTGTTTACTATAGGATAAGATAAAAATCGATACACGTGATAGACAGCTCTGCAACCCACTCGGAATACTCCTCAGAGACTATTTAGTCCTAAAACTGTGCAGTCCCAGTCCTATCCCTTTAGTCCTCAAACTGCTCTTCCTTTTTGGAGGACTAATAAGCTTTGGAATGTCATCATAAAGCAGCTCTAACTGTTACTGCTCTGAGGACGTGCCAAGGTATGCTGAACTGTCTATTCAGCAGTCACCCTGGGAGTTAAATTCTGTTTTAAAACCATACTAATATATTTTAAAAAGAAAAACAATCTGAATTATGTTGTGCATTGTAACAGAAAACACCGAGAATAAAACCAATACTGGGCTTAATTTATGACCATATTTTGCATGGGTTGTTTTGCTAAATTTGCTCATTCTGTGTACACAAGGAATTGTACACTTTCAACATGAAGAGCTTTTCTGCATTTGAAAGACAGTTATTGTTCCTGTGTACCATCTACCTTTGTTTAATCCCACATGATCGCTGCTAACAGGAGTAATTTCTCTCTTAGTTAACATGGATACCCAAGTCTTTCAAATTTGTTACATCAACTCCTGTCTTAACAGTGACTGATCTGTTTGCTTTGTGTGGAGCTGCAGCTATACAGTTTTTTTCTACTGCTGCTCCTTTTTGCTCTGCATTTCACATCTAAATTGTTCAATAAATATAATCCACAAGAAAGGATTTATCTCCACTCTTCAACAAAGGAATTATTCAGGTTTATTTGTGGCAGACATTCTTAAAACTGCAGAACAATGTACACAGAAGGCCAGAAATTTTGCCTGAACTTTGATAGATCAGTAAAATTGTGATGAACTACATTTTTACCCCTCTTTTACAATAACGTGCTACAGCAGTTTTACATTTAAATTTTTATTCTCTCCTTTTCTCCTACCATTAAATAACTCCAAAACCCAGAAAACAAACTCCCAAGATAGAAAGAAAATGTCCTACCTTCTTCACAGTTTTCTCCTTTATAGCCAACAGAGCAGACACAGTTCCCTTCGACGCAGGACCCATGGCCTCCACACGAGGGATCGATACACTGGCTGACGGGTACATCGCATTCGGGACCTTTCCAGCCACTGTAGCATAGGCAGGTGCCCTTAGAGTATTGACCATTGCCACTGCACAGAACCGGGCAGGCAGCTGGAAAATGGAACGAAAGAAAAACAACATCCAGGGTCATACAAGTATTCATGTAGAACGGCACTAAAAGTCCACTACCAAATACTTATATTCAAATATGTTCATTTACTGGGGAAAAAAAAATACAAGATAGTTTGTAGTAGTTTAGTTCTTCATTTCCCAAAGAAATAATTTAATTACTATTTAATAAAGCATGCATGTGTTGGGCATTCTGAGAATACAACTACTATTCTTTATGGATTATTGATGATGTTTAGGATAATTAATGAGGTAATGTGAACAGATTTGAATCTGACATTACTATGCTTTGTTCCACTAGGTAACATCTAATTTTCACAGATAGCAGAGCACAAAACACTCAGTCCCCAGAACATTTATTATTTCTTCTTCTTCCATAACACTTTTTTTAATGTAATGTCCGAAAAATTTTTTAGACCCTTTGATTTATTTTTTTCAGTGTAAGAATCTTGAAGACAGGAATAATAGGAGCTTTCATCTACAACAAACGCACCCTGCCACCAATATCCCCACTGAACCTTGTTTTCCCACATCCCAGAGCAACTGCTTTTACCCTGTGTGTACTGGCAAGAAAGCACCATTAACCTTATTCCTCCCCCTTGGATTATTAAGGGAGTAAGGCACATTCTGAACAAATACTCATTTATGCAAATGAAGCCAATCCTATGAATAATAAAGGTAGTCAGCAGGTCCTGGATGTCTGCAATCAGATGTTGTACATATGCAGAGCAATGCAAAGAAACAAGTTGTTTATTAAAAGCCATTTACACATAAATATTACACTAAGGCATATTCACACTCCTATATGCCCACGTCTCCCACGTGAACATGGCAATCTGTGAGCTTACATGCCTGCCAAAGACTGAACGTGTGGTCACCAGCCAGAGCAATGAAAAAATAACAGAGGAATAACAGAAAATGGGAGTAATGAAGTGAGTCTTTGAGAAAAGGTAACTTTTGTGCTCTCCCCTCTGATGCAGTTTGATAAAGACAGAAAAGTATTTCCCTATCTTTTCACCCTTCAAAGTAATTAGAAACTAACAGCTAGTTTTACAGTGCCAAAAAGATACTACAAAGCTACTATTAATCGTTAAAAGGTCCTAATGTCTTGTTGCTTCTATTATCCCTTTAACCTGAATGATCAAGAAGAACCCAAGTAATTGATTTCCTACAAAGAAATGTGTAATTGTCCAGTTATACAACTTCTCCACTGTTCAGTCCTGTAACCCTCATTAATCTTAGCTGTCCCATTGATCTGCTGCAAAAAATCATTTCAGGATAGATGTTTTTCAAGAATTTTCTTATTTGAAATGGGAAAAAAATGATCAGAAAAAACACATTCAGACTTGTAATCCGAGATGTTAGCTAAAATTTAGAGTGCTGCAAATTATTTCAATTAAGGCTACAGGTTGATGGGCCATATCTCACGTGTTTAATATTTTTGGCCTATTTTTTCTACAGTAGAATAATAACAAAATCAGTATGCTGATTGCAGTCCCTTTGTTCAAGTACACCATAGAAGTAATATTGTTAGATGCAAATTCTTTACATCCTTCTGAGCCATTGCAGAGACTCAATGCTATCATTATTCATGGTTGCTGCACTAGGACACACCAGCACATGGCTTGCTTTTGCCTGTTAACCTCCTCACCATGCTGTGATAAAGCTGCATAGAAAGAAAAGGTTCCAGGAAAGCGAAATGAATCACTAGGCACTAGACAGTTTCTTCATACAAACCACATTTGTTCAAGTAGTTATAAAGACAAAAGGCTAGAGTTGACTTATAAGCTGAATACAAGTGAGAAATAGGTTTTTTGGGTTTTTTTGTTTGTTTGTTTTACAGGTCAACACGGCACTCCACACCTGAAAAGACTTCTGTTCTGCAAACATCTCCTCTGGAGTCAAAACTCAAAGGCAATAACTCTATCTGAACAGCACAGACTCCTGCAAGAGGGACTGGGCAGAAATAAACCCATTATTAAAATAAGTAAAAAACCAAAACACAACAAGAAACAAGATGTGACCACTCTAGACCTAGACGGATAATACTCTGCCAGCCACCTGCTGTAAGACTGCTTCTCTCTTTGCCTTGCCCCTGAGTCTCAAACAAAGGGCAATGGTGGTCCAGCTAGAAGAGGTGTGTATCTGTTATCTGGAATGTATCTACGGTAAGGATATCCTTTGCTTCCACTTTTGATCTGAATTTGCAGGGTTCAACTTCTGGGATGCCAGAGCCTGATACAGCAGAAGGAAGATTACTAGATGGTGCTGGGTCTTGGGCTCAAGAGCTCCCACGGTGGTTTTGTAGGGTTCCCTGACTCTGCTATGGTGCTTCAGGAATTTAAGGAAAGCTGAAAGCCACGTCACAGCTTTGCATTGCTCTCTTCATGCTCCTACCAGGTCAGAGGCTTTGCTATGGTTCATAAATCTATCCAGTCTGTGTGAAGCTCGTATATAAACTGAACAGTCATCTGCCCTCAGCGGTCTGCCACTGTAGTACGAGTTGCCAAGATGTTAGTGACACCAGGACTGGCTTTGGACAAATGAGAGAACCTGTAATTTAACTGTTGGGATGAAATGAATAGAGTTCAGATTAAGACATCCGCAACACAAAGTTTAATCTACAAACCTCTGCTGGGGTTATTCTACAAACTATATAACATGAATATCACTTTGAGAATAAGAAAAATTACAGGGGTTCTTGGTCAGATTTTGGCATTTCCAAGACTGCCATGTCACTGTTCCATCAACCAATTTTAACAAGATTATCTGAAAGGTTAAAACTGATGGAAGAACATTCCCTGATTGAACAGATTATTAGACAAATTAACAACTATGGAGGCTGCTATACAGAGATACATCATCTCCTGTAGGAAGTTCTAACAGAAGTTACCTCTAGAACCAAAATAATTTACTGGAGAAGCATCAAAGACAGGTACAATTTTTACTCTTGCTCAACTATCTGCTGCATGCCACCATCAGAGCTGAAATCCTGCATAAAACGGAATTTTGGTCTGAGCCATTAGAGTTTTATTTTTCATAATATAATGTCTATATAAACAAACTCATTCAGAAAACTATACTCCCATGAAAGGTATGTTCAGCCCTTGTTGAAGTGTACAGAACTTTGTCAGACCTGAGAGAAACAAAGATGATTTTTATCTGTGGATAGCCCCGTTTAGGAGAAGGAAGTGAGTTTCAGTCCTGAAACTTTTGCTAAGGAACACAGCTTAAAAGAAATGTGCCTGATAGCACACACACTTTCAAAACTGCCTAAGGATCACTGTTCTGTGCGTGTGATCACATACTTGCACGTGTAATTGGTCTACCACAACCAGCATGACCCCACAGCAGAGGATATGCACTAATATTAGCATGCATAGCACTTGTTGAGGTTTACACAAAGTTTCCTTGGGGTCAGATAAAAACTTGGTTCTACTTCCAAACATATGGACTCATTTTGAGTCTTCTCATCAAGAAGAATTTCCAAATTTTTTGAGTTTGATTTTGCGTAAACAAGTCTTCCCTATACTCATTAGTGCAAGTCAGCCCAATGCCTCTCAGCTTGGGGGAAGTCATTACGTATCATGAAACAGAATAAATGTTTTTCAGATCTTTAATACAACCATATTAACATTCTAGAGGTGTCTCTCAAAATTTGTCTGAACCTACAGATGGGGCAGACATTGCTCTTTGGACAGAGATGCACAAATTCCTAGCTATATAAAAAATGAAATACACACTAGCATAATGGAAATCAAATTGTTCTTTGTTTGCTTTAGATATAAATAATCCTAATTTCTAAGTGGCTTAAAATCCACAAAACCAAAGGAATTGCAAACATTTGCATTTTAGAAAATCAGCACAGTTATTTAGGAAGCTAATCTCTGACAAGCTGATTCAAAATGTTGGCTCTAGACTTTACATTATTATTATTATTTTAAACAAAACAGTATTGCAATATAATAAATTATTACACCCCTTGTTACACCAACTGTTTGTCTATAAGATATTTCTAAAGTTTAAGAGACATTAAATATATAAGTATTCTTATTTGTGGTTTAAAAATACAATTTTTTTGTTTGACAATGCTCTCCTTAATATTTTATGTTTAAACCTACTTTAACCAGTTGGGTGCACACTTTACTACTTGTCTGCACACCTATTAGTTTTAACTGGAGTTCACTTATGGATATGAAAATCGGAAATAACTTCTAAGACCACTCCACAGTTTGCACTGTTTCATTTTTACTAGTTTATGCCATTTCTGTGCTACTTCCCTGGTAAGAAGCTGCCCCACCTGTAGAAAACTTGGCTCCAAGAAAATAATTCTGGAATGGGAGATTGAATGAATCCAGGCCCATTTTCTCTGCCATGTTCTTTATGCCTCACAAATTTGCACGGTCAGGAAGAACGGTGTTTGACTAGACTACGTGCTCTTTAGAGATCACTAACTTCCATCAGGCTGAAATGTTCTCAAGAACAGTGACAATTCAGAAGATCTAGAACATCTTTTTAGGTTGCTCTAAGACCTTGTGCTCTTCCATGCAGAAGTCATCTTGTAGAAATTCACCCAGAAGCAGAAAAATGAACAACTATGAATAACTGTTACTGACACTATATGCTTTATTAGTTAATTCATTAAACTGTTTACTTTGATGACAGAACACACAAATAATTTAAATCCTTTAATGGCAGTGTTACTCTTTGCTTGCAGGCATGTGGGTCAGTATCACGATGAAACGTACAGCTCTGCACAGAAGTCATGCTCTGCAATCCTTACCTTAGCTGCCCAGACCGGAGCCTCACCGAGCTCCCTTGTCTAGCTCTGTCAAACTGCACATTAGGAAGCAAAAGATTCACAGAAGAATTTCCAGAAGGACAAAAAACCCATCAGGTGTGTCAAATCTCTGACATTCAGAAACCATTTGGGGAAAGCAGCACATGCTGACTTAAGCACTAAAGTATGGATGCTTTAATTAATCCGGGGTGAATTTAATTGCTTTAGTTAAGTGGAAATCGGGTTAAAAATGATGCAGAGCATTCGGGGGTGTGTTAAAAACATGACATATGAGTTGGATGAATCGATAAATTAAAAGCGCACAGATGTTTTAATTAAACCCAGGAAAGTTAACGGAGATCACTAGAGACTTTTAAGCCTATGATTAATTCAATTCATTTAAAATACCTGTAGAGATATGGGGATGCCTCCATTTTGGGAGTTATAGAAGTTTTCAATCGATAACTACTTAAGCTGTTCTACAAAAAAAATGGCAGGATTTTTATAGAAGTGACTGAACAGCATTAATGACACAATGAATATTTACATTCTTCTGAACACTCAGCAAATTTTTGCTTTGGCCAAAATTTATCAAAAAGGTCATAGTTTTTCTCATTGCATTCAGTGTGACCGTATCTGTCAAAAAGACACTCGTTATTCCCTCCTCTACCATTCTCCAAAGTATCGATTTCCATTAGATAACTGCTTTGCTTACAACTATTACAAAAATCTGTGTAAGAAATACGAATATGTCTTCCCACACTGTCTAGCAGCAATTTCTAGAACCACAGCAAATTTTAAAAAATATCTCTTTGGGGTTGGTCACTTGGTACAAGAAAATTTTGCTTCATGAATAGACCCTTATAACTTTTTAATAACAATAACAATGCAGTTTGTAAACATAGAGAAAATAAAAATTAAGCAAGTGTCAGACCATTGGAACTAATTTAGTGGTGGATTGAAAGGGCTGAAGCCCCATTACTGCTAGTGTGAAGATGAGCTTAGACAACCTAGCCAGCCATCAACAAGGATCTAAGTCTTAGTTTTCTAAACATATTGGAGTCCTGAGCGGGGAGAGAAAAGGTCACTCTACAGTCTCACTGGAAGAGTCACAGCTGAACATAAAATCGATTTTACAGTGGTGTAAAACAAACAACAAATTGGAGACAGCAAGAGGACATTTGAGTTCAGGTGGACACTGGAAAAATCAGCCAGCTGTGCCAAGGTTCAGATGCCTTGAGGACCTTCTCTTGTCAGTACACTCTGGACTCAACACTTCCTCAGCCTGTTTGTTCCCCCTCCACTACTGGAGAAGCTCTGCAGCTATTACCACCTAAAGTAAAGGAAATATTGCAGTTCTCCATGCAGTACACTAAGATGATTTGACCAACAGTAGACTGATTTGAAGCCAATCCAGTTAGGGTCCTCCCGATCTACTACATTACCGAAGAGCAGCACCATTCAATTTCTTTTTTATATGCACCGATGCACTCAAGGAAATGGAAGTTACGCCACACTGGCTGTGGTTTACCACAGGAGAATGTGACTGATCAGACTGCTGTATCTTGTGCCTTTGAAAATAAATGCCAAAAAAAAAAAAAAAAAAAAAGAGGGAAGAATTCTTTNCTTTTCAACTCTCTGCATGATACATGGGATTGGCAGAAAATGTAGATGGTGGATACAAATGTCCTGAAAACATCGCTTTGTAACCTAAAACTCTTTTTCCGTGGGAACTAGTAACAGAGAATCAGAGCTGTGAAATTCCTCCTCTTGATACAAGCAGTGAAGCTGACACAAGAACACGCAGAGAAATAAATTTTACTTTCTACCAACAGATGGAAGTAAACAGATGTTGAAATCGACTGCCATCACAGACAAGCATGTAGATCTTCATTTGTATGCCTTGATAACTTCATCACTAGGAAAATTGAGGAGGAAGGGAAAACGAAACTATTTCAGAGGTTTCAGTAGCTATCCCAATGGGAAGAACCAGCGAGGAATCAGAGGTGAGGCTCCAAGCTCACAAAAAGCAGCAGTAAGGACAAACACCAAATACCAGAATTATCCTTCCAAACATACGAGCTGTGATTCATAACAGAGAAGGACTAACAGCAGGTAGTCTTTTATGCATCTAGGAAAAGAAATGAAAAAGCAAAACATTTCTTCAAACATGTTTGGTAAGATTTTACACCATTTCCTGTGAATGGTGTAAAAACTCTTGTTTCTCTGGTATTGGTTTAGGTCTGGCTAAATAGCAGCACAGTGGATGCAGGACTGCACCCACAGGCTCAGCGTTCAGGGTGTTTCCAACCCACACTGCTTTGGTCTCAGTTTAGTGACTATTGTTTGCCTTATTAAATTTACCAGGTGAGATTTAAATCATAACATGATCAACTGCACAGTTCCATGTTAGCTGCAGGTACTGAAACATTTTCCTACATTTGAATTAGGAATCTTTGTGTTTGTTTGAGAAAGCGAAGGGGGACGACAGCTAACTGAATTTAATCTCACCCTAATAGGGTCTAAATACAGGAAAAGATCTGAACTACAGGTTCAGATCTAGATACAATGTAGATATGAAAATGTCATGCATGCTGAAATCTGAAGCTCTTTCTGTGATTCAGGGATGGCAAATGTTTAAGGATCTCTTAACAGCTGCATTTCTATAATGTGATTTCAATCATAGTTGCTTCAATGACATTTACCATCATTGCAAGGACTCCAAGATGATCCCGACACAACTGCAAAGAGACAAACCCTTCAAACTGAATGAAATAAACAAACACCAGTACAAGCTCAGGGAGACAATGCAACCTAAAAACAACATGTAGATTGCAAAACAACTAAATAAGCTAACCAATTAAACACAAAACCAAATTACAGACCATACATCACAGTGAGCACAATTCAGCTCAGCAGAGCACAGGTTGAGCAGAGAGATTTTTCACCAGCAATGAAGTATTATACCACTGGAAGAAAGACTTTTGGCTTGTCAGAAACTAACCCGCACAGTGGTTTGCATCTTGCGTGTATTTGTATGCACATCCACCTCCTTGCTGCACTGGGAACCTTTTAAAATACTCTATTTATTGGAATCCCATTGAAACAGAAAATGTTTGTGCAAATAGACGTGCTGTTGATGCACATGTATAAGAAAGGAAAAAAGATAAAGTAAAGCAACTGATAACAGAGCGGGCTTCGAAACAGCTGTGAGAGACCAAATGAATGTATCCAGCTTCCAGTAAGTATGAAAATATTACTATAATGCTGTTGAAGAAAAATCCACTAATAAAATTTGACTGTGTTTCCATATGCCTTCCATCTTGGACGTAACCAAAGCAAACTTTCTTATCGTACTAAGCCAACACAACTTGGTTCCATTTGTAGTGTTCAGCTGCAGTACTGCCTGTGGCGCTGCCTGGTCTCTGAATTTCCACAGGCTGGGTAATGAGTGATCAGACAGAGATGCACTGGTGTTCATTAAAATAAGAGACTCATAATTACTTACCTGCCTACTTGTTTTTACCTATCACATTCTGTCCTGCAGTGGTATTAGCAACCTTTCTCAATTATTTCCTTCCTCCTTTATCAGTGAATTCCTCAGTGTTCCCCATTTTTTTCTTAATCCTTTTAGCTGTATCTTTGGAATTTTCTCCTACAGAAATAAGTTTACCTTCTTAGCTGCACCACTATCCTGCAAGCATTTTGGGAAAAAGGAGTCATACGTAATTTCAAGTTAATATGCTGCAACATGAATTTAGGAACATAGGAAAGGGTAATGCAATCCACAAATTTGGCTGCATGATTACTGGCAGCTTAGTATAGAAAACAAATGCTAATTAAGTTGCTACACTAGATTCAAGTATTGGGTATATTTAACAACATTAAATAAATATCTTCAAAAATTTTAAAGCATTTTTGCTGTCCTGTAAAGGCACAACTATAACAAACAGAAGGAAGGATGTGCTTCTAAACAGCAGGAGCATCCCTACTTGAAATTATTCAGGATAAGCTCTTCTGTATATGAATTCTTTATAACTCTGAATTCAGTGCTGCAACCAGCAGAAGCCACAAAAGCTTTAAGAACAATGAGAAGTTAATATTTTGCTTGTGTAAACCCATATTAGAGTTGGACTCTATGATCTTAAGATCTTTTCCAACCTAAATGATTCTATGATTTTTGAAGTCTGTTTTCTCAAATATTCACAATGCTAACAGTAGCTCCTGGATCCTATTTCGACTTTGCAAACATTCCCTTACAAAGAATGCAAAGGCTGCGAAGCACTAATTTCTAGCCCAGCGCAGGTACTCCGGGTGCTCCTATGTCACCATCCTGTTACTAACAGCACGTAGCTTGCGAACACCTGCTAACCCGCACATTTCACCTACAATGTACTGTAGGGACAGCTACACGTTTTTAAAGAGTAATGAAATGTTAGGATGCTAAATGACTTCTGTTGTAACAGAAATTTAACACGGTATCTGCTGTAGAATTCAGGAGTCTGGACTCTCCAGTCCCCTGTTTTTACCTCTAATCTCCAGCAGAGCTCATGAGGATTGATGAGGCGAGCTGCAGACTGGAAACGATGGCTCCTGTATTCTATTCCTTGTCACACTAGTGACTGTGTGCCTCGAGCCCCTTTTGGAGCCATGACCACTAACAATCAGAAAGAATTCAGCCTGTGACCCCTTCAGTTCTCAGCTCCTGCTTAAATTGCCAATTAGAAAGAGTCAGAGTGGAGGATTTTGTGTTGGCTCCACTTGTCTACCTGACACCGGATCAAAGCTACGATCTCATTTCATGCAGGCAAGCTAGCAGCTGATGGACAGCAACGACTGTCAATCATTGTCAAAATAGGTTACGTGTCCAGTTATTTATTCTGTAATTATTTTAGGCACAGCTAATGGCACAAAACTCTTTTCAGAGTGTACCGCAGTTCCGTAAAACTAAGAAAACTGAGGGCAGACAGGCAAGCACTGCCCTGTACACAGAATTCATTGGAAAGCAAGCAAGGACCTGATCAATTTGCCAGAAATTAAAAACATCTGCTAAAAAAAGATGAGACTGAGGAAACAAGAAGAAAATTTATAACAAAGGCATTTTAAGGTACTGAGTCAGAGAGGTGGGAACTGCTGGAGAGGAACATTGCCAAAGACAGCCCTGTCTGTTCAAGTATCAAAATGATGCTTCCACCCACTGCGAGAGAAGATTTGAGTGACAAGCCAGGGCTGCGCTGCTGCTGCAGCAGATACTTTAGTTGGCACACATACACACATAAACACACAAAACCCAAAAACAAACCCACACGGAAATAGACACTAAGAAGCTGAACATGCTGAATTTTGTCAACTGCAATAAAGGATGTGAGATATGTGTGGGTGACAAGTCATGAACGCAGAATTTCCAAAGAAAAGCACACTTTTTTCCCTTTTTTTTTTTTTTTTTTTTTTGAGTACGGTGTGAGTGATGAGACATGCTACGATTATGAACACATGAAATGTTTGCCAATCAAGTTGTTGTTCCTCTAATTTATCTTTTCTCTCCAACCCACTACTTCTCAGTCCTCCCTTGCTTTTTAGCTTTATCATGGTGGACAATACCATCATTCTACCTGTCACTCAGGTTCATAATCTGGATATTATTTTTGGCTCCTTCATTTCCTCACCTCACATTCAGGCTTTGACAAAGTCTTACAGATTTGTTCTACATTGCATCTCTGTCAGAATTCTATTCTTGGCTTTCAGCAAATAAAACCTACATTAAATCCACACCTTTTTCTGCAGCGTTGACAAATTTGGTCTTCTTCAGTCATGTCTGTGTGTAACAGTACTGCAAAAATCATGTTAATCTGTTAATCGAACCTTCAACTGTTCGATTCTTCTTTCCCCATCCTGTTTCAGGTCCTTTCCTCTTATTACATGGAACACAAACTTCATTCTCCAACTTCATTTACAGATGTGCTTCACCCCAGACTGCTCACTGCTAGAATTCTGACTTCAGCCTCCCTGGGACTTACAATGCTTTTGAAAGTCAAATTTAAAAAGAGCTTTTCTGAGTTCTTTCCTATGCTCCATCTCCTTTGGAGGCTCCGTTTGCCCTCCATTATCCACATAATGTTATGTATCTGCCCAATAATCCCTCCAAAACTTCTTCTAACCACAGTATTCCCCCAAACTGACAACAGTCACACTGCTAGTGTGTTTATAACAATGCGTATCACATTGTTTCCTTGTATCTCCACATCTGCCAGTTGGCTTCTATCCATTCCCTTTCAACTTGGATTGGCATGGTAAATTTCTGGAGGTAGGAGTTGTTTTTATTTATTTGTTTTGCTTGTAAAGCACCAACCACAATAGATCAGCTTTAACAAGTACTATTGCTCATGCCAATCTCTTTATAATGCCACAAAAATGGCATTTTCCCTATACTATTGTTCCTCTCCCACTCTTTTCTCTGCCAAACCAATCTGCTTTGGGCACCATCATGTTTAATCCAACCCACTTCACTTGCCTGATCTATAATCTGTTATTGCATACATTTGCAGTGAGCTGCTGGAACAGAAGACACACACGGTTTGACTGTGCCCTGGAAGAGCGAAGCGCTGCCTCACCACGGGTCCCATCTCTTCTGTCAGGCTATGGACATGTGCAGGACAGGCAAGGGAGGAAGGCTATCCAGTATCACCTCCCACCCTTCCCTTCACAGCCCAGTGAGCTTCCATTGGCTTGTATCATTTTCAGTTCCTAAAATTCCTAGCCAAGTTACAAAGGCAAATACTGCTTTCCTTTCTCACACAGAGAGGCAATACTAACTCCTGCACATTACCAGCATATTCCTGACACTCCTCATTCAACATGGGCCACAGCAATGAACCTGAATTATTCAGCAAGACGCACTCCCGAACTCACTGTTTCCCCACTGCAACCCCTCCCAGAACTTCTTAGGCCACCGGGAGCATTCTGGGCATGGCACTAAGAGGATCGTTTCACCAGAGTATTCAACGGACAAAGAACATCACTTTGGGTACTATAAGCCTCTGAATAACCTCAGAGCAAGGAGCGTCCCAAACAACTGAAATCTGAATAACAACTGAGAAAAAGCAGGAGTTTCTACTTCTAGTAATTATACCTTAACTTAATAATTGACAGCTTTTTACATCTTCATACAGAGATTAACAGCACACACATAACACAGAAAATGGCAGTGGCAGGAATTCTTACTGTGGTGTGGGCAATCATCAGAAACACCAAAACCATGAGAATAAGTTTAAAAAGAGATAGACTACACTTTACAGCTTAGTGACTATTTCAAACAAAACAGATGTTGCAAAAGAAATAAAAAGAAATTTTAAAAAACCTACCCTTCTTTTTATACTTATTAAAGTGGCGCCGTCCTTTGCCAGTAAGCCAAAAACAAACAGAATGAAAATAAAATAATGAAAAACCCACACAAGGAGAACAGGAAAAGAAACTGCGAATAACATAAATCTGAATCATTAGAGTTCTTAAAATCAGATTAAAAAGTCAACTGGTCAAACATGCTACAAACTTCTGATTTTAACAAATTCAAAAGCCTTCAATCCATTTAGATTAAAATACTAAATGTGTTTCTTATCACATTGCATAATCAATGAAAAGTATCTGCTAAACGGCAACTTCATGGCAGCTGACATGAGCTACGTGACTCGAGCTTTTTCCTTCTTTTACAAATCAGACACCATCTCTTAACAGGCCACACTCATCACGTCCATGTAGAAATCCCACGTGATGGTACACCGTTTCACCTTTTCAGATTAGCTAAATATGCTTATGATGCAAATACTTTAAAATGCAAAATTCAAGGAGGCTCTGAGCACATTTGCAAAACAGTACGTGACAGTGTCTTTAGAAGTGTTTTTTCGTTAAAGGAGTGGAAGAGTTGCATGCCCTTCAAATCTATTACGAGATGAGAGGACATTGTAGCCTACTCTGAGTCACTTTTCGGAACCCATTGGCTCATTGTAACACTGAACTCTGAGTCACTTCTAGGAACCCACATGGTGGAGGATGCCTGCTTGCAGATTTATTACAGAACCTAGCAGCTGAAAGATCAAGCTTTTATCAGACATCAACAGTGGGAACACTAAGAAGGACACCTTGATATACTTGGGTGGTTATGTCACAGAGGTCACAGAAAAATAGAGATGAATAGAAGAAAGTGACAACACACCAAAGCAACATCATCATAGCTGCATGTGTGATTCTTCAATCGATCCTTGGCCATAGCATCGCTCCTTATCAATAACTCCTACAGCTAATTGTGGACAGGAGGTTACTCACAGTGCCGTTCATTTTAAGGCAAATCTTCCACTGGCTTTAACAAGACATTTTCTTTATCAGGATACATCTCCACCCACTGAATTATCTTTTGATTATCAGACTTTATTTTTCTTTATACGTCATATTTTATCCACATAAAACATATCATAACCTTTTTTATGTGTTAGATGAAATTCTTAATTAGGTTAAACTCCAAATGATTTCAGATAGAATCTTGCCTGAGCAAGGATGAAGTAAATCTGTTGATACTGGCTACCTAAATTGTTTCCACAGATAAGGGTAAGAAATAAATCCTCCCAGTATCTGTCAAGAGTGTGAGGGTGAAATTTCCTCCACTTCAATCAGCGTATGAAAGTGTATTTCAGCCTGTGGGGTGGGCCAAAAGTTCATCTCTTTCTAATACTTTTCATGGTATTTTCCTGGAGCTAATGGATCTGAGGTCAAATCTGTGCTGTCTCTTAAAGATTTCCTTCATTTTTATCTTCCAGAACTACATGGGTGGAGAGAAGTAACAGAGGGAGTACCTACACACTGTGTGCAAACAGTTTGCAGGTGATTCCTCTCCAGATCCATTGCCTCTGATGCCCTCAACATCAGCCCTGCAACCGAGCATTCACTGGTATAAAGAACTGTGCTTCCTAGCTATCAAACTTGGGTTTCACCAATGTGAAGCTCTTAGACCATTGTGTTATCCCATGAATCAAATTCTAAAAGCCATCTGAGGAGCTTGTTTGCATTTTCTCCCCATTTCTCTACTTGAGTCTTACTCAAATTATTTTACAGTGGAAAACTGAGGCATTGAAAGATGTGTTGCTAGGGAAATAATAATTAAGAAAAAGAATCAGATGGAAAGAAAATCATTATCCTTCCATACTTGTGACAGCTTAAATATAAATTTAACATTATGGTAAATGGATATTAAACATGTGTCCATCCATACAACATGCTGGAAAAGATTTAATTCCCTATCTCATTTTAGTGTCTTTTACTAAGCATACAAACCCAGTTTTGACTTCTGTCTTCTGAAACTGCTCTCACATATAGTCAGCACTCAAGCAAGCAGAAAAATCTGTGGACATGACAACAGGCATGACAGCGCCTGCGAACTGAGTGAGGCACCCAGCCCCTACACCCTGACTGAGCCGCACGCCTCTGGCTGTGTCTCAGTGTACAGATGTGCAGCTATGTGCTCACATGGAAACACCAGAGTTCTGTCAGCACACCCGTTTTGTCGTTTTATGTAGCTTTTCAAGCTTCTTTGTTCTTTAGAAATACCATGATGCCTGACAAGAAAACAGTAGAAGAGTTGAAAGAAGCTTCCAAGAAACCATTTCTGCTTTTGAGGGGAAGGAGACAACACAGAAAGGACAGAGCAGCAGCGGAGGGAACGCACTGCGGGGTGGGAGAAGCCTGACAGACACAGGTTGACAAGTACCCTGTACAAAAGCTGTTTATCTGACATCGTCTGAACGAATTATTCTCTAGCATTAACACAGAATTAAGTGTTACACAGAGGTTCAGCACACAATGCAGGACTGCTCCACAACTCAAATGCCAATGTGTTGATTTAATGGCCACGTATGAGCGAAGACAGCAGCGGGGCACAGCCACTGCATGCGTGCTCGCACAGGTTAGCAGCACAGAAACGCACAGAGCTGTCCGTGTAGCACACACGACCACACCATTTACTTTCCAATATACTGATATCTCCTCTACATATTTGCCAAGTGTCTTGATTTCTCAGGTAATCAAACAACACACACGCTGGATTTAAACTTTCTTTAAAGAGTAGGGCTAGTGCTGAAATACCACCCTTAGCTTTCCAAGGGCCTTGGGGTCTTTTTTTTTTTTTTTTTTTTTTTTTTTTTTTTTTTTTTTTTTTTTTTTTTTTTTTTTTTTTTATTTATNTGTACAAACTAAACAGGCCTCCTTTAGGAATCTCCCTACAACAACTATCCCATACTTGTTAAATTTTACAATTGACACTTAAGGGTTTTTTTTAAGACTTTATCAAGTCCTACTTATTTTCGTAAAAAAGGTGAACTTCCTTTGGTCAAAGAGTAATTGCATAAGCAAGAAAGACATTACAAACTTGAAGTAAGACTCAGCCAAGCCAGAATATACATTACATGCTATCAGTGATGATAATCAGCCTTCTGTCGCAGACCAATTATGCAGACCAATGATTATCAGAAAGCATTTATGATAACTCATTCACTTTTACAGAAAAAAAATATTTTCTGCCTCCTGCCTTTGACTTGAAAAAAGTTGTAGCCATGCAAACTCATCAGCAGTGTAGCAATACTTCCACCTGATCACATTTAACTAGGAGATTTAAGAAAAAAACCCGCGCATTGATCTATTTGAATCTAGCTTGGACCCATGCTAAGTAGCAGGCACTGTAGATCCATACATCTCAAACACACACTGTGGTTATTTGTAAACACAGGGAAAATGATACCTTTACCACAGTCTGCTCCATGAAATCCTGGAAAACAGTGGCAGACACCCGACACGCACTCGCCATTCCCATGACAATTCCGTGGGCAGTCTTGCACCGAATCTGAAACACAAGCATCACAGGCACATCAGTTGTTTTCTATTTAGGCTACAGATTCTTGGCTTAGTTTTTCTTCAGTTTATTTTGCCTTCAATACTTAGAACAATCCCAAGTAATATTAACACCACAAAGTTCAGGTGAAGCAGAAAGGTACCAAGTTTTACGGCAGCATCAGTATAGAGATCCAGTGATATACTAAAGTCACCTACTAAGTCTCTGAGCACCATTAGAACTCAAAGTCTTCTGATGGTGCTCAAGTCCCCTGTTCCAACAGGCAGACAGGGCTGCCTTGGAAGACCTCTACACCTATGTCTGAATTCATATCATGTAGCAAACATAATGCTTCCTCAGGAAAACCAACCACCTCCCTTTTGCAATGAGACTTTGATCTAGCACAACCATTCTTCCATGTGAAACTCATCACGACAAGTGTATCTTCTTTTCTTTTTTACAGACCTTTAAAGCCTCATTAATTAAGCTGACAGAAATATCTGCTGAACACGACAGAGACAAGTTCTTTTGCTCCGACAAATATTCTTTATTCTAAAAAAAATTATAAAAAAGGTGCAAGTAGCTACACAAGAGGCTGAAGAAAAGGTCTGTAAAAACAGAAGACAAGGTTTAACACTAGAACTTAAGTGGCTGACTGAAGTGTTGATGACTTCAATAATCTGAGAAGAATAAGCACACCAGCCTGATGATAGCATTTCAGCTGTACCAAAATATTTATTTTACACAATTTCTGTTATTATTTGGATAATATATACATTACTTTGCATAATAGCAACCTAGAAATAAAATCACAAATTTGAAATTAATTCTTAAAATCACTTTCATTTGAAAGCTGTTGAATTTCGGTGGAACACATTTTCAAGACCAAATTATTGGAACAGAAAATCTATTTGGAATGTTGTTACTATTCACTATTACTCTCTGTTATTGTTGGACCTGTGGTCCCAAACTAAATGGCTCTGTCAGTCCCAGACACCAAACAAAGAGCAGCTGTACAACACAGAAAATGAATTTTGGATTTGGAACTAGCAGAACCATACAGACTATTTTTCTGTCAAATTAAACTGAAAAGAGGAAAAAAATTTAAGCACAACTTTAAATCCAATTTCACAGTTGCAGGACACTAAATAACCAAAAAACCCTCTAAAGCAAATTTTCCAAGAAATGTCATTAGCTTGGCCTCTTGAAATGATTCATGTAAACAATGAAAAGAAAAATTAAAACATAATGCTCAAAGTTATCAATCTGTCTCATGAAAAAGCCTGTCTATAGATTTATTATTTTGCTCCATGGCACACAAAAGCATTTTCTATGTATTCAAAATCATGGTAAACTTAGTCTGTCTGGGAGTTAACCTAATTTCTGTTATTCTTTCTCCTCTTCCACATCAGAGAAACTTTCAGCTGTCTCAGATCCTTTGATTATGAACTGTCTGATACTAGGTGTGTGCGGAAGAACCCCATAACTGGATAAAACACTATACTTTCCTCTGAATTTCAGTCCAATTACTATTATTGCACTATCAAGTAGTCTACCTGACTATTAGACCTTTGACGCTCTTGAAAGTTGTAGCCTAGACCAGGCAACTCTTTTAAGGACAGCTTATCGTATCTGAAGGTTTTCTAAGCATAATAGGAGCATAACAAGATACAAGCACAAATATTCTTTCGGAGAAGCAGAAAAAGCCTAAAATACGTAATGTATGTGTATCTATATATCTCAACATGCATGGCATCTAGTGACTCTTACAAAACCACATATAAGCTACAGGAAAAAACCCCATTTTTTCATCTTAAATGAGGTTAACAGAAACAATTATATTCATACTTAATGACACAGCATTGGCTATCCTCCTACACCCTTTGGGACTTAAGCCAACAAACTGCATTTTATATGAATGTAAAAGGAAAAAGTTAAGCTTCATACCATTAATCAGGCAAGACTGGAAAAGCTCTCCAACTATCTTTCTTCAAGCTTAAAAACTCACTTGCACTTTTTTGCAGTTTCTTTCCCTAAACTAACAGAAATTACAGGTTGTTACAATATAGTGCCATTTAACTCTTTACCAGCCAGGACCGAATGGCAAACAGACTATCTCAGAATTTTTTATGTCACTATGCCAAGATATTCAGCAAAGCTCATTGAGTGATTCAACCTTCAACAAATCTCCTAACAAAGCTTGGAGAATTTAGACCCAGTTTGATTTTCAACTCAATGTAACCCTATTCTTCTAAGAGAACTGCAGGCTTCTCAGATCATGGGCTAGATGTTCTTCTGCTCTTGATTCCACCACGCTGAGGAGATGATCCACTGTTAGGTGAGTAGTAAGCTGTAAAGCAGCATATGGCTAATTAACTGTCTCAATCAATCTCTGGGGTGACTGGAAACAATAACCTCATTCGCCGGTGCCAGTTTCTTGTGCTGTCTTTCTACTAAGATTAAACAGCTCTGCTGTTGGATACTATTTCACCTGGGTGTAAAGAAGCTTCCACAGAGAAGCAAACAAGAACTATAACAGAGATAAGGGAGAGGAATATTAACTGGGGAATGCTTCAATGCAGACTGAACTTGTCCGAGTCTTGTCTTCCAGAACTAAACTCAAGACCTATGAGGATGCTAAAATCTTTAAAAAGAAATCAGCAAATTAAAAAAGCAGGCTATAACATACTTTTTGACAGAGTAGTGTTGAGGAAAAAAATGCACAACATAAGGACAAACGAACCGAATATTGAAGTCTGCAAGAAAGTATTATGACTTTAAGTAAAGCAAGGTATAAACAAAGAGGAAAAATGCTCAGTTTGTGGTGATACCTACCCAAAATAACTGTATTGAAAGAGACCACTTCTTTGTCCTTGCCATCATTGTAAAATGCCAGGTGCCACAAACCCACATCCAAGTATTGAACAAACACAGCTTCATTCTGAACAAGGGTTTGAATACTTCGACGTTCCCGTGGGGACTCCACCACACTCCATTTCTCTTTCCCATCCAAGCGTTCCATGAAATCATACTGCAGTGTAAAAAAACAGGAAAAAAACAGGGAAAAAAAAAAAAGAACACAAACAAAACCCCAAACACACAGACCTGAATACAGAATGGTATTTCAGCTCAAAATCTGACACTATATTTTCTCTTCTACCTTGTCATAAAATGGTATTTCTGGAAGATACGTCAATGCGCAACTAATATTTAGTAGTCGACCATGGAACACACAGAGATTCTGTGACTCTTATCCTTTCTTAAATGGTGACATAGAGTGATGCATCTTTGCTCTGCATAGGTGATCAAAAAATGTACAAATGGTATTTCTTGACAGGTTGGGTTTTGAGAAAGAAGTTGAAATCAGTGACTGGACCCATCAAATTTTGGGTTCCTACACAGCTTTCAAAGATGGAAACCTTCAACCTATGAGAGATGCACCCTTTTCTAAGCAATTGTCTCCAATAAATTTTTACTGCAAGAGGAACAGAAGTCTCAGATGTAGCTCCAGCCGTATAATTGAACGGAAGCCCCCAGAACGTGAAAACAAACAAGAACAGCACCAACAGGAAATGTGTTTGTCTAATGTTAGGTAACTCGGCACCCAATAAAAATACACCACACAAGTTTTACACCACAGAGCAAGAGTTGCTTACCTGAGTTTGTATGTAGAACAATCAGGGGCGTGTAGGATACAAAAACCAGAGGGAGCATGGAAAGGAATAACACAAATCAAGTGGCTGAAGGAATTGAACTTACATTAAGGAAAACTGAGAATTTCTGTTTGGATAGTTTCCAACTAAGGTAAAACATTACATTAATCTTTGGAAAAGGGATCAAACAGAGCAAGTCATTATTTAGAGTATAAGAGGGATTACACCATTAATGGCATGAAACTAAAAAAAAAAAAAAAAAAAAAAAATTTAANTAAGATGAATGTCAGATAAGCTTCCCATCTATTAAGCTCAGTAATAGCCTCCCAATGGAGATGCCACTGCACCACACAATTAAACAGGACTGGAAGAAATATTGGTTAATCTACAACTGGGAATAACTCTGCATAACAGAGCAGCTGGACTAGCTGTCCTAATAGGCTTTTTTTCTATCTTTAATGCCTGTGACTCTGGAGCTCTCAAGCTGATGCCATGCTCAACTTACTAGTTCTCATAGTCCCTATCTAAGGGAAGCCCTTAAGAAACAACAAAACCAATATATCTAATCTTTTGATAGCTGTATAATAAGTCCCCTATGAAAACGCATCTTGTTTTAGACACTTTTATCTATGTAGGAGTAGATAGAGACAGATAGACATGTCTAAAGAAAGAAGTATGTGTCAATACATAGAGTAATAGCATGTGCTTGTTTGCCAGTAGTTTCATTGCCTTTCCCTCCGTTATCTCTAGCACTTACAGTCTGTGCTTGTGACAGCTTCTAGACAACATACACCTTCACTTGCTTTCAGTTCAAATACAAAAATTGTAATATTGACTCCTAAGCAGACTAAACATCCAGAGGGCTGTCTTCTACACTGTATTCCACTCATTACCAGAGAGTTCCAGCAAGCAATACGCAATATGCAATAAAATAACGAAGATTCTCCCTTCTAGTAAAGGAGACAGACAGATGGACTGATTTAACTTGAGTGCCATGCTACACATCCATCTAAAACTGGGATATAAAAGCTGACCTTTCTATTTGAAATTTTCTAACAGTTTTATATGTACAATCTAGAGTCCTTGATACACTTAGCCTTACAACAACGGGGCAAGTATGGAAGTGACATCAATGAAGGCTAAACACTAATCCTGTGTAAATGTCCTAGACACTTATCTGCAGCTCTGACCGTTATGCAGGACACTCACAAGGTCGAGGATGGAACTCTGGAGCAATCAAAGATGTACAGAGCGTTTGCACAGCATTTGTCAAGAATAACCACAGCTGTGTCCTGAAGTGAACTTTGCCTGAGTAGGGGGCACTTACCCGAACAACCACCGATGACCACCTGAGACCCCCTGCATGCGTAGTTTAGTTTTGCAATGCCAGCTTTATGCAAATGTAAGAGATAGGCAGGACTTGTGATTTATGTACTATGTAAGCAAATCATACAACTTTTAGTGTATGAGTAGTAAAAGTTCTGTTCAACTTTGCGCTCCACTTGGGAACTTCCCCAAGTGTCCAACTGTGGGCACTGTCAAATAAAGCAATGTCTTCTTACTAAAAGCAGTCTCTTTGTCTGCATTTTGGGAGCTACTTCAAAGATGACAACGGAAGCACTATTACCTTGCTGTTAAACACGTGGAACTGACACCAGCTTACAGCCACAAAGGAAATCCATGGCACGGTAGGAATTTGAGCCCAGGTCTACTAACACTGAAAGCTACTGTCACAATCAGTGCATAATCCACCCTTTCCAACGCCTTTAATCGTGGGAAGGACTAGGAGAAGTAGAATAAAAAGTTTCACCAAACTGTTAATATCGGATTTTTATCCACTTGAACCTTTTTCACACAGGATTTTTGCAGAAGAAGGTAGATCAGGTAAATTGGCATATTTAAGCCAATACACACCAGGGATTTAGAGCATTCTGGTATGTCAGTAATTTTCAGAGTATCAGAGGTCTCAAACACACGTGTATCTATCTCTTAAATGAATGACATTTGGAAATATTGCTAAAATCTATCGACTAACAGTCAGAGGTTAAGGACAGACCCACCACCCTCTTGGGAAATGCTATTACTTGGGCAACATCTTGGGAAAAAGAAATCTTGCTCTTCAGAACAATCACTCACAAAGGGTCAGCTAAGGAAGTAGCAATAAAAGCTGACATTTCTCACTGGCAACACGCTGTTCGTCTCTGCTTGTGCTGGCAGGTTTCTCTGCCTCCCCTCTGTTTGATGCTGATTCTACCTCATACAGTAGAGAAGGCTCAGCAGTTGGCAGGATCGAAGGGGAAGAGTATTCAGGCTGAACCGCTTGAAGTAGTTTCAGCTGCAGAATCTCTTTTCACAATGATGGGGTGTGACCTAGCGAGTGCAGGTCCCTTGGCTCAACGCCCCGTAAGGATATGATTTTAACTTTGGTAGAGTTAAGACTGGTATTGCCACTCTTTAATCAAACTGTGAAGAACTATTTCATGCTCAGGCAAAAGCAAAATGAATAAACCTGAATAACATTATGAAAGGTGAAGTGTCAGTGCAAACGGATAACGAATATAACAATGCATTTCTATCCCTCTTTGGATTCCTCAGGACTGAGGAAAAAAGAAGGAAGATAATGTATCTGCTGGTGGTTCCCTGGGTGCACAAATCTCAGTGTGTCAGCAAGTACTAGGCATATGTACCCCAAATCTAAAATCCCTGACTGAAGGCTCACCGACACGGTACTGCGAATTCATAACTGGGAAGATTCCCTCCCATGGTTGGCTGAATCATCATTGGGCTCCTCGTAGCCCTGTTGCTTTTCTGACTTATCACACTTGCACGATTAATTACTTTTATATAATGTTGTGNGAAATTTCACTGACTTTTTTTTTTAATGATCCTTTATATTTCATGGATTCATACTGAAAGTCACACAAAAATGGCAAAAATGGCTCAGACGCAAAATACACCAGAAATCCCAAATCACTACATCTTCAGGGTTCAATTTTGCAGCGGGGAACACTTACTATGATTAAAGCTCCATGTAAGCAAGTGACTTGCCAGCCTGCTTCTCAAATTCCAAATTCACATCCACCCTACTGCATACTTTTATTTACAAACCTAAATCTCACGCTAAGTTCTTTCTGGGCAATTTGTTTTTATAATTTCTCCATTCGGTGCTTTCTATCCTCTGATGCATTTTATTCATAGGCTAATAAGGACTTTATTTTTCCAATAACCATGGGGAGTCAGAAAACAGTTTGGAACCTTTACCTATACAGTAGTGACGACATTGCCCAATGCCATCCGCAGAGCACAGATCCACTGAGCCCAGCTGCACACGGGAAGGGAACCAGTTGTGAAAGCATGGCAAAGCCAAGGGAGCTGAAAATGCAGAGAGCCTGCATAATCTTTGTGGTTTTTCTTAGATTTGAAACTATTTGCCTGCCTCCACAAAATCCCTAAGAGTGTTTGAAATCAGGAATTGAAAATAAAGACTTCTTAGAGCTCCTGTCTTAATATTGATGCATATTCAAATTGGTGGGGGGGGGAGAAGAAGGAAGAAACATGTTTGGCGTTGTGGCTAGTGTTCGTCTCTATGCCAAAGCCCTGTAAGACCTAAGCAGCCAAGAAAACATATGTCAGGGAAATTTTGTTTGCAGAATGCTCTAGAATTAGTTCTTCATAAAACCCAGTTAGTAATTTTTCATTAAAATACACCCATGAAACATCTGATACCCACAGTGACAGCCAACCGCTTTGTTTCAACATCTGAATGTGACACTACACCATCGGTACAAGGCAGCACAGCATTCAGCAGTAACAGGTGACACAGATAACGCTAAGGTGGTCAGAGCTCCTGAATGTGTTTGAGCACTGGCTGAGAAACAAGGCAACTCTGAAGCTACGCAGCTATTCCACTTGTTTCAGATAAAGCCATTTCCTGTGCTAAATGGAAACAGTTTTCATTCTGATATGAAAAATCTGTAAGTACAAAACACTCTGCTGGAAATGAAAACAATACAACTCCATGCGCTGCCTTCCTCAGGCATTACAGTGATGTTTCTATAAGGCTAGCTTATTTCATGCGTCATTTGGAATGTTCTACCAACGTGTAGTAACATCATAATTGCTATAATCTCTGTAGAGTCACTTCATGCATTATTTGGCATTTACAGTTCATTTTCTATACATTATCAATCTTATTAATATGACTATCTTCTACTAATTTCCTATTGATCGTTCAAGCCTGCAATGTGCATTTTGTTATTTCCACGTAGTACAGGCTGGAAGAATTTTGCTTGAAAGCAATGCATTCCTGTTTGCAGTCTGCTCGCCACTCAAAACGGCATTTTTACCTCTCCCCCAGAGCTCCATTCCCTACGCGCAGGGCACACGAGGCTGCTTCCAGACAAGTTTACAGCTACATCAGTTTGACTGACTAAACCAGGCATTTGGAATATTTGCTAAACAGTAATACTGAGAAGGTTAAATCTCAGCAGGGCTCTCAGACAGGAACTGCATCTTGTTGTCTCAGGTTAATCATGTACCTAATTTGCTGATTATTGACTTGCTCCCACAAAGGATTTTACTTGGCTTGACATATCAGCACCGATCAGTGATGAACTGTCAAGTGCAGTTGTTCGCTACTTTACAGCTCATATCCCTAACCTGCAGAAACAAGGATTTTAAATCTCAATTTTAAAATATCATCTGGTGTCAACTTCAGACTATTTTCATTAACACAAAACCATTCTACTCCTTTCTGTCAGAACAAGGCTTCTTTGCACTAACTCAGGTCTGTAATAGCTTGCCTTTCTTTTTCTAAAATTATTTCTCTTGGTAGCAGCTTGGCTGAATTTTTTATTGCTGGCCAAAAATACCAAGCAATCTTCTGCTGTACCACGCTGCTGACAAGTACCAGGACCCTGCATAAATATGGGAAAATAATTCTGCAGATTATACTGGTGGATTTCATTAACTCCAGTTAGGAAAGAGGGTTGGAATTGCTTCCCCTAAAGACTGGAAAACAGGCTCTCTGAGGAGGAATCCAGCTCAGTAGGAAACACAGTTGATATTTCTCATTATTTAATTTAACAGAAAGGTCACGAAATTTATATCCTCTCCACATAAGCTGCAGTGAAAGAAAGAATAGGAAACTGTGCCTGATCATAGCCTTCTCAGATGAGAACATCATAATGAAACCTAGAACAAATACATTTGATCACAGTACAATAGAAATCACAGTTCAGCTTGAATTTAAAAAAATATTTCGTACTACCAGTTACATTCAACTGGATTTCTTGCAAAAGATACAGGCATCCCTCAAGCATGTCTTAGTCAGACAGTTATAATTAACTTGTGTTTATAGCAAACCTTGATGATTGCTTAGGAGCTTTGGTTGCCCTAAGCCATTTTCAGTTCATGATTTATACTTTTGTTTGTTTTCCTTGACTACACTGCTGGTTTTTTCATGGTGGGATGATAGGGGAAGCGAGTGCCAAAATTCTGAATTAAATGAGACATGCTCAATGAATTCTGCTCTTAAGTCACTGAAACAGTTCAAGACCCATAGACATAATTTTGCCTTCAAGACAATGTATTGAAACATCACAGCCAAAATCAAAACATTCTTAAGAAAGGCTCCCACCCTGGAACATATTCTCTGTGGATATATTCTGTGTTGCATGGATGTCTGGAAATGGCTCAAAATTAGCCACCAGCTCTCTATAATTTCTCCAATTTATCTACTCTTTGTACGGAACTTCAAGATGTTAGTATGCTAACCTCTAGCTGTATGGAAAACTGTCCATTTGCCCTCCTCTCCTTGGGGTGTGGGCTGCTGGTTCTTTCTTCTTACCAGACAGATACATCCACTCAATAACTCACAGAATATTTTAAATCAGCATACTACAGGAAGGTGATGGTGTTTGGACAGTCAAAGCTCCTTGTTCACAAACTCTTAGAAGCAGAGATCACGTAAACCTCTTCTCTCCCTTCCTCCCAACACTGCTTAAAGATTTTGCTTCTCAATTCAGACTACAGGTAAGACTAAACACCAAGGAACATAAGGCAATTTAAGTTCCACAAATCTGTCTCACATTGGGAAGCAGATCCAAAATTCAGTTAATGTAAGTGTAGTTTTCCCCAGAAAATTAACTGGTTCACTGGTGGTACCATGAGTTTGTGCATGCACACACAGGTCACTTAGGGTTGCTCTCTCTTGCAGACTATGTGAACATACTTTCCTTATATCGCAATATGGAACAACGCAATTATATTAAAGCTTCTGGGCTTTTAGGTTAGATCATGCATTTCAGCCATTTCTGTAACAGCAGTTTGCTTTGCTAAATGAAAAAAATAATAGTAACAGTCCATTGCAAATCAGGGCAAGGCATCTAGAAATGTTAAATGGGGCGTTCCCAAAAGTGATCATGGAGTTCTACATTTCCTTTTTGGAAATCATATACTAAATAAAGCATTTAGGCTTAGGTGGTAATTTCTGAATGAAGAACCAAATTTCAGAAGCAAGGATATGCATGAAGGAAGGGGTCCTTTCCAAAACCTGGTTGCTATTTCTGCTTCCTTCACACCTAAAGAAATAGAGGCTCTTTCCATTTAGTATGTGTATCTCTAAATATATTATTTCTCACTATACTTCTGATCTAAGTAAATGGGAGTCCTTCCACTCACATTAGTGACTTTTCAATATAATAAAAAATTTCTCTCTGTAACAGAAAATACAGCTGTATCTTCTTACACCCACTGCACAAACTAGAAGAAACAGATACTTAAGTTTGGTCTCATTAACTTTAAAAGTACGTTTACCTACAGCCCTTAGCTCTGTACTCCAGGGTAACTGCAAAAATGTGGTGTTACTGAACAGCAAGAACATAATTGATTACTTCTTTTATCAATGTACTGTTGAGGTATGTAGCAACCTAGATATCTTCCTATCAGTCGAATATCACAGATCAAGTAATTCCCAGGAATCCCTAAACTTGAGCTCCATAAGGTCCAACATAAATCAAACACAGATGCTCTAAACTTTCCCATTTTGACATTTCAAGCCAAGAAATACATTGATAAAGTACCTGGGCGTGCGACGGTGGGAGTCCTCTTCTTATATAAACACCAAAAAGAGCATCCTTTCCTAAGGATATGTTGAACTTCAGGAACTGTGGCTGGCTGATATGGATCTGAGAGCGCCAAAAAACACCAGGAGGCACTTCCTGGGTGACCCTGCGGCCAACTTCTGTTTCTCCGCTATCTATGCTGCTGTTCCTACTGACCCACGGTCCTATAAAACAAAAGCAAATAGAAACCAAATGAGATAACTGCATTTAATACAAATATTTTTATTCATTCAAGATGAACATCCGTGGCAATGCCACCTTTTAAACCAAGCTGTACCTTTCCTTTCTTATTCTTGGGCAATCTGCCTGCTGTTTCAATCACTGCGTAAGAATTCGGCCCCTTTATTTGAAGTAATAAAGATGGAAACCTTTTTCTGTGGAGCCTCTGCAACCTTCTAATCCATCCAACCCTTTAATTCTGCAGTTGCACATACAAATCTCCCTCTGAGCTTTTCAGTTGCATCTTGCATGCAACCCGGGTATAAAAAAAATTATCAGAAAGGTGAACTGAAGTGTAACTTCAATCTATATGACCTGATTTCAAATGTTTATTATGATTGTTTTATATAGTAAAGAAGTCCAATAAACCACAGGTCACAGACAAGAGAGTTGACAGAAGAACTGAAATGCACAGGAAAGAATTTAGAGGACAGTGTCTGTACTCTAACATGCATCTTCTCCTTTGTGATGGAAAGTTAGTACAACTCAGCACACTGCCATTTAAGCTCTCTGTGCCTGAAGCAGGGGTATCTGCAAGTCTTTCTCCCTCGTGCTGTGGTTAGTTAAAATCCATCATTTGATGGTTCTTCAGCATGAATCATTGAAGACAAGATACAAGACCTTTCTGGTTGAGTGCTCTGGCTTCCAGCCCATGAAATACTCAACCTTTAAAACATGGTGCAAATCCCTTCTGCTCTCAGCTGAGCAGGATGGTTCTGAGGCCACACATATTTTAAACACGGAGTGTGATATGTGAAGAGTTAGCAGTGCTTTGAAGCTACAGTATATAATGTTTCATCTTGTGTTACATATTCCCAAACAACAATGTGATAAATCAATTTGAAAATTATTACAACAGACATTATGGAGACCAGAAAAGCACAGAAAATATCTGTTAATAATCACAGAAATTTAAAGGTGCCATTAACATCACTATTAATACACAATGGATGGTAGTGGTACCTCTGACACAACCTGACAGCTCAATGTTTACTTCATGCTTTTTTCACGGTGTAACACTATTTTCAATAAATGGCAAGTTACTTTTGGAATATATTCTAGCACTGTACGAATGTAACACGATGGCACAGTATGATATATAATTCCAGCAGGTAAGTACATAGCAGCTTTTCTGTCTTGACTATCTTTAATTGAGAGATCTGCAATAGCACGGTTTCAATTATAGATTCCAAATTATCTATGTTAGCAGCACTTACACTTGTACATAATGAAACAGATATTATGTTGGCAGTGTTTTGAAATGGTAAAAGAATGCTCTGAATACCAACTGCTACACAGTTTTTGGCAACTTGATTGTTTTTTCATTTTCTGTGTTAATGGGTCTACAATAACATCACAGCACTAAGAAAAAAAGAAAGCAGAAGCAGCTGCAAAGAAAGGAAAAAAGGCTGAGAATGTCAAACAATGTGCCTCTAGAGCCACCCAAGAACACGATATCAACCAGGTTCAAACATGTAATGTTTCATAAAAACAGCATTATTTCATTTCTAATGGATTACTGCAACACAGGATATCTCAAAGTTCCTACCTCAATGCAGTCAGGCACCACCTCACTAGAATTTAAATTAGTCCTTACCCACACGGATAGGAAAACTAAGCACAGAGCACATAAAACACCTGTTGAATGCTCTACTGGAACCACTGGCAGAGTTTGGAGGTCAGCCTAGGACCGAGGGCTCTTTCATCTCCTTTGAGTCAACGTTACGCTTACTTCACAATTCCAAGCTATGGTTATAAACGATTTTTTTTCAACATTTTTAAAAAGTATGCTGTAAATTATTTCTTTGGAAGTAGACTGTGCATACTTAAAAGAACATCGCCTGTATCTAACCAGACTCCATGACACACTCTGAAGAACCTTGTTCTTCAGGATCAGTATGTCCACAGTCAAAGAGCCAAAAAGCTATTTCCATGAAGAAATACAGCAGGCATTTTTATCATGGTAAGAGCTGTATAAGTAATAAAGTTGGGAAGATTAATAGACCAGTGCCTCTTCCAGTATTCTCTGTTCCCAGACTCCTTATACTCAATCATGCATTATGTATTTATTTGGTTTGGTTAATTTCATGACTACAACAAAGATGCTCCACTCGACAAAAGCTAGTACAAATCTTCGACATAAAGTTATATGGAACTCAGTAAGTGTAATCTGTTTCTGAAATCCACATGTAAAATGTGTTGGAATCTGGAGCTTGAATCAGTAGCCTCCCCACTGTGTTGGAATACGCTTCTCATTTAGTTCCTTTTTAAGCAATACTTTCTACTTTTTAATACAGTATATATATAAAATACTTTATACTTTTTAAAACAGTTCTAGAATTCAGTGGAGCAGTGGTCACATACATTCAGAGATAAGGCTTGTAGTAGCAGCACAAATCTGATATTCCAATTAGTTAAAAAATAAGCAGCTTGTAGTCACTTACCTCATCTCATAAACATATATANNNTAAGATCACCATAGTCTCTATGGAGATTATGGTTTCATTGGCTATTCAAGCAACTCCAAAACACCACCACCAGTGACTTTTGCTAATTACACTGCTTCCAAGGCTGACGAGTATATATTCTGTAAAATCATAACTTTGCAAATAAATTTAATTCTAATGAAGGCTCAGGTTTTAGCATTTATGGTTGAGTTTAGCCTCAGCCTCCTTTGGTTTTCCAAAATTCTGTTTTCCATTTCTGTCTGGGAAAGGGCATTTTTCAGGAGTCAAGACTCCTCAAATACATCAATTAAGCTAAAAAAGAGAATACTCCAGTCATCAAGAGAACCAGAGTTACATTTACACTGCTTCAGCATGCACCTCACAAGTAAACAAATATATTTGATGTCAAACTTTCCCAAGAAAAGTTTATATTTCTCACAGAAATGATCTCAAGTTGCTAGCTTAAAAGTTGGTGAAGACTGCAGATGAGACAACCAAATTTGTAATTATCATGACTCAGGTTCCTAATACTGAAATGATTCAGTTCAGTTTGGCATTATTTTTTGAAGCATCTTCACATAGATGCTCTCTTTTTGCTCTACTACATAAACTACCTGGTTTCTAGTTGTCCAAACCACTCCTTCAGGAACATTTCAGTGTTTCGGGAAAATCTACTTTGGAAGAGAACCGTGACAGCTGTAGGGGTTCAACATAGCAGAGGATTTTAAGAGCACGTTAGACAAGCAGCTATGACAAGTGATCAAGATACACCTAACCTACAGGAATGAATGGAACAAATGGATGAACCTTTATTTTCAAGTCTGTATTTTTTGTTTTATGGCATGACCCTGCTTTATATCCAACCCCTGCCACATCTGTGAGAAACAGCTGCTGCCTCGCCTCTGGCACGCTGAAAGGGATCTTTATTTTCACTTTTCAAGAATGTAATACACGAGGTTCTGTTTTTATGGCTCTACATTACCATGCTGAAACAACACAACTTAGAAATTCTTGAAGTGTATTGGCAAGTTTAACTAACAAACTTACAAAGTTTTAAGTCCAGCAAGCTCTGAAGTTTATGCATTATTGAATTATACTCTCATGAATTCCTGCTACGTTACTCTTGTTGGCTTGAGACACAAAACCAGTGAAAGCTCCTTGGTTCTACTTGCTTTGAGACAGCCAGTGCACTTGAGTTGCTCATGATCTTGATGTTCTCAGTTGACTACTTGTAAAAGAGATGTGTTAACAATGACCTGTCAAAAAGTCTCACCTTGAAGATGAGTAATGCAGAGCAGTCACATAAAAATACTACAGGAGGTATCTCAACATTGGCATGTTGCTTCCTCCCCAAGAAATGAAATGCAGAGTAGATACAACCACTGAACCGCTTTTCTTAGTCAATAGGCTTACGTTTATTTTTTGTAAACCTGAAAAGCAGAACACCATCCTAGCTTTATATTTGCAATGGCTTTTTCTGCACTAACAGCTTCACTTATGAACTCTGTCTCTAGAGACTCTTAAACTTTTTTTATGGCTTCCTTGAGTCTTCACCTCTTAATGCAGAGGATGTATCTGGCCACCTGACTCATCCCCTTCAGCTATTTTTAGAAGCTTTTCCATTTTGATGGACCACTGCAGATCACATTCAAAGAACATCAACTACATTTAAGTGAAGTGACAGATGTGACAGACCGACAAATCTGGGAAGAAAGACTAACCCGAACAACTTCTACTATTGCGAACAAATAAATCCCAACATCATTATCTCTGCTGTGGGTGACTGTTTGAGAGTTTCATCTGTTTATCTCATAACCCCATGGATACCTGGCTTTTCTTCTGTGATTTCCTTTCTACAAACATCTATAAAAGAGAGTTTTAAAAGCATACTTCTTCATCTTACCCAGGGGAGCCATTTCAATCGCACAGTCAAACACACATTTATCAACTAAATAACACTTATTCATTTAAACCGCTGTGTTATTTACCCAGCTGAATTACTGTTTTGGCATATACATTTGAAAAGACTGTTTTAGCACTCAAGTATATTTGTCTTTGAAGCTATCAAACAGGTTATACGTGACAAGAGCAATGCAAACTCCCCCTGTTAACTTGTCAGAGGGCCTCATCAGTGCGCAGGAGGTCAGTGGTGAGGTGGCCGTGGACAGGACATGCCCAGTCAGCCTTTAATTTAACTGATGGCAAGCAGTGTCAGCTACGGAGGTAGAACTGTATCTAAACTGAAACCAGATATACTTGAGTATTTATTACAGGCTCCTCTCCCATGCTGTAGTTAAAATTAAAAACCAAAACTGAAATCTGTCTACCAGCAGTGTCACACTGCAGACATCACATTTAAATAGCCATTAACGCCCCTGCTTTGACTGTGTGCCTTCATAACGGTGATGACTGTAAATTGTGTCTTGATAACACACTTGAAAAATATCTGTCAGAGTAACCCTTCCAATGGATCCATAATGTACTACCAAGATAATCTGGACAATTTCAAATTAAATAAAAGGAATGAATATCACCAATGTTGGTTAAGATAATTATCCTTCACTTCTCTTCCTGTGCCTCTGCATTTCTTACAAGCCACTGCTCCAGACATAGCTTTCCGTATCTATTTAACTTATTTTTCTGTTGTTGTTTGTTACATAGTTAAGGATTTTCACAGATAACTCGGAATTCCAAAGAAATCTATGGTAGAGCTGTGTAAAGGAAACCACTCAATATGAAAACACACTCCACTGACTTTTTGCCAAAAAAGAATGTGTGGTAATTACTATGGTTAGAAAATGTCTTTTCTACGCAAATTCTTACATGGAAAAATCGGTGCTAATGCACTGTTACCACACTGATCACTTCCTCTATGAATTTAAGCTTCAAAATATCAACTACTAAATACCTAAGTGCCCTAGGACCCAAGTGAAAACAGATTCTTTTTGAAATGTGTACAATAGATAGACTGCTGATGCAAAACAAATTCCCACAGCTCTAATACAGCAAAAAGCCAGGAAATGAGAGTTTGTCTGGAGAAGCTGCTATGGCACATCCCGAACTGCAGCTATGCTGAATATGCTGAGGTACTAATGAGCTCTGTTTTGTGGAGCAAAGGAGGAAGGAAGCTTCTGAACTTGTATGCGCTTTCATGAGTCCAGTAAAACAGCTTCTGAAACTAAATCAAAATCTCAGGTTTTCTGTGGTGAAAGGAAAGACATTCTGCAAACAGACCATCTGCTTAAGCCCACTGCTCTGGCTCAGCTGCAGCCAATCTGGCCCTGCAGGTGGCAATAAGAAACCTGCCTTAATACCCTGATACACCTCAAAACTGAGGCACATCTTCATGTGGACATGGCTTCATAAGATTGTTTTCAGCATCAAAAGCAAAATATAACTGAAATAAATACAATATCTGTTAGTTCACTACATTTCCTAAAGAACAAATACATACTATCACGAATTTCTACATCAACATAACAATCATCTCTGATGGTATATCATACACTTCACCTCAATTTAAATGCAGCAACTCATACGATCACCATCAACACAATCACAAAAACCCCTCCTCTTCTGTTCTGCTGAACTCTTTCAAATCCCTTGATTCTGCTAAGACAGCCCTAGAGCCTGGGATACTTTCAGAAGACCACATCCAGAAGCCTTCAGAGCGTCCATATTAATCCTTCTGCTTGCTAACTTGTTAATTAAGATCTACGTTACATTAGCCACATAACTACTTAATAAGATTAATCCACCTGGAAAATGATGGCATGTCTTGATTAAAGTGAATGAAGGCAGCGGAAGTGACATTTAAAATACATTGATTGTTATTACATTTTGATCACCTGTTTAAAAGCCTCTGAAAGGAAACAGAAGAAACCAAAACACTCATGTTGTTTGTATCATTAATGAGGCAGGAGTTTTAAATCTTTTTCGTCTTTCGGGACATGAGAAAGAGTTCCCTCCAGTTGTTCCTGAGTCCCTACGCTGTCTGGTGAGCAGGATCAGCTCTCAGCAGGAAGACAGCCGGGGCAGCCCCAATGTCTCCAGAGTTCAAGTTCTATTTGCACCTGCACCCCGACTCATCAATACACAATTGATGTCATAAGGGTGGCAAATCTTCCCACTTAATAATTTTGTTATTCCTTTAAGTCTGCCTGTCTGCTACACTGCTAATAAAATATTTTAACTATTAAAAAATAATAATTTACGTGGCTAAACCAAAATGTGACCCGGAGCTGCAGCATCTGGCAGACATCTCAACATCACTTGGAGAGAGCTGAAGGCAGCCTATACAGCTTCACAATGACTGCCGAGTTCAGCTTTCCACATCTATTCAAGGCAAATTTCTGCTACATCAGTAAAAATCTGGTTTTCCCCTCTCTCATCTCAAGCGAGTAAGATGGTGCCAAATTTAACAGTAAATTTAACTTTCTTCATTTCATTTCATTATTGCTATTATTTTCACAATGCTGAATTTGATAACTGGAAACAAGCTGATTTTGATAATTGTAAACAAGCATTTTTCACGACATTTCAATACTTTATCATTTAATTAACTGTAATTGTCTTTTTGAAACCCACACACTGTGCTAGATACAGAAATATAAACTGAGCGTGAACCTGGATCAAACTGTTTGGTCTAAAGAGACACAAACCCTGGATTATGAGAGCACCAGAACAAACATTCAAATCTACCTTTTCTAATTAGTCAGTATATTTATGGTAACTGAAGTGATCTTTCAGGTCCACAATCCTTGCCCGTAATTATCTTTAGTGTCTTTTAAAATGTTGGTTTCTAGGATCAGAGACCACAGCCTCTTACTGTGTTTTTCAGTTTTACAGAACCTTACTATAGCAGATAATCAAGATTAAAAAAACTAAGTCAATTTTGAAGTAGTAGAAAATCTGCTAAATGTGTGAGCACACCAAAGACAATATGTCACAAACAAAAAGCTCCACACCAAAGTATTCATTACTGGGATTTGCAGCTGGAGTTAGGTTGGATGTTTCCACACAAGTAGTGGTTTATCTTAGGTGTCCTCTGAAACAACTGAAGTTGACTTTTGTAGTGTATTCTGTCAATTAGAAAGGAAATAGATAGTCACATATTCTATGGAAATGTGTGCCTAGCCTACTACAGAATTTTAAATGTAGAATATACTTTTTGGCACAGATTAATGGAATTTAGGCACAGAAAAATCCCATAAGGTTATCTGCTTCACTTCTGTGTGATGAAGTAATTATTCCCAAACATGCCTTTTTTTTTTCACTTTTTCCCCTAATTTAGATTTATTGTACCAGAATTCTAACATTATCCTTATGCAACTGTAACAGACAAATGGGCTTCACTCTCAGAATTTTTTAAAATGTCTTTACTATCTCATTCCTGTAGCAACTCCACAACTCCATGGCAGTGCCAACTTTTTGGTTTTTATGTACTACGAAGGGATACTACCCTAACATTTGTATTAAAAAGGGATTTTTTTTTTAGTTTTGTCTTCTAATCTAAATCTCTAGTTCAGTACAACTTCTAGAGCCTAAAGGCAAAAAAAAAAAATTATCTGATGCTTTGTTTACAGTCAGAGCATGGTGGACTTCCTTGCAGTTTTACAGCAGCACTGAGGATTTTTCTACCCACTGCACTTCCCTGCTCCTTTCAGACATCCCCAGTATTAGTGAGATGTAGAATGTAATTACAAAAAACCTGCAACCGTGTTATCTTAATGGTGAATTTTGTTTTCATTCAGATAGGAAAATGCAGTAATAAAGTAATTTACATTCCTTTTAAATTGCAGTTTTATTATTTCATACCAGAATTTAGTCTCTTAATAAGGAGCAAGCAGATCAAATTGAAATATCTGCTCATCTACTCTTTTTTTTTTTTTTTTTTCCCTTTCCCCTTTCAAATTGCTCTACTTTAAAATGCTTCACTTGCTGAGTAGGCACAGCTTGTGTTTAAGTGGCCGTTCTCAGCCCAGGGGTTAAAGGTTTCTTTGGGAGACTCACGTTTTGAAAAGAATGGCTTCACCCTGAGTTGTGTCAATTATAGAAAGGTCACTCTCCACAGCCAGAGCCCTGAGTCCTGAAACGGTTGTTGTGTTAAAAGCTGTCAGAGGCTTTCCTAAAAACTGCTGGGATGGCAGTATTAGCTTGGACACAATAAAAGGAAAGGTGAGGTAGAAAAACTTTCCACCCTTCCCTGCTATGAGAATTTGTCTTTTAGATATTCCTTGTGTTCATCCAAACCTGTCATTCATATGTTCCACTGCGGAGCATTATTTGCCTAAATATTGTTCTCCCTCTTCCCCCCAGATTATCAACACTTCAGCAACCTTCTACAAAATGTCAGAAGAACAAGTAAACTTTTCCAACATGCTCCGAGGAAAGCTACCTGCAGCAATTTAAGCCATCACTAGCAGTTCTGTCTCCTTGTCTCCTCTGCAGGAGGTTACCACTCCCAAACCAGCCCGCACCTCAGCCCCTGCAAATGTGCAAAGCTAATTAGAGTGGGGCTGGGATAAACTGCCAGGATTTGCACTCAAGTGCCCCAGGCAGATGAGCGCATTCCAATTCAACAATCCCGCTGCCCTATATTTGCACAGAGATGGCAAGAAAAAGCTGCAGGGGAGGGAATTTGGAAATGTGTTAAACACTGCAGTTGTCTGCTAAGTGACCGTAATTGCAGACCTGAGCTCTTCAGGTTCCTGCCTAAAACCATAGGGTCTCTCACCTGTGCACAATCTGGAAGAAGTTCAGCAGTAATATAAGTGTTCTGCCTTGTACTCAGGGATGTGCTGTTCATCCAGTTTGACCTACAGTCAGCCAGAGATGAAACCCAAGCCAACAAACTGCTGTCTGAAATCTACAGTTCCTTGCCACCACGTGAAAATGTGAAGAAACTGAGGTGCAGCTGCAGAAGTAAATCTATGAAATGATCAGGCACACCAAATAACACATCAGCTTCACTTCCCAGCTCTATTTAACTGTTTGTTTGTTTTTTTTTCAAATAGATCCAACCTGTTGTTAGCATTACTTTCTAACACTTTGGCAATCAGCAAGTTTAACACAAGCCACAGGTCCTGGGAGGAAGATGAGGCTCACCTCTGAACAAAATTCTTCTGTTGAATGATAGCAAAGTGCTCTTCAGTTTCAGTCACCTCATCCCACCTTCACAGGGCACTAAGGCCTGGGAGGGGCTTTGACTAACCGAAACCTTCTGTTCTGTCTTCTTATCGCAATTTTGCAATAACCAGGGAAAGCCTTTTTGCAATGTAGCGAAGAAAACACCTGGACTTTACCAGTAAAAAGTATTCAATGGAAATAATTAAAAGCCTTTTCATGACATGTAGTTTCTCTGTATTTTAAGTATACACTTTCCAAGTTTAAGAAAGTCTTTCTGTTTCTAGATTGTCCCTCATTCTCTTCATTGTCCTGTCTCTGTCATCCCACACTGGAACACAGTTTAGTAGAAAAAGAATCCATTTGCTGCCTGCATCGCTCATACTAATAACACAGGACAGATTATTTACCAGGGGTCAGCTCTTCTGTCCTTCATGTTCACTATTAGAACTACATCTAAGAAGAAAAAATAGGGATTGGGTCCCAGCCGGAAGCCAAAGTTGTTTACTTCTCCTACTAAGTCAAACTTTTTCTGTTTTTTTTGAGATGTCCAAGCTACACGTGGAGATAGGACATCTACCCTGTAAGCCTGTACAATTTTTGACGGAGCAGGTTCTCATTTGTGTCCAAGGGAGCACGCCTTCATCAGCAGATGAGGATTGGGAAACGACATGACTTGGTGCCCTAAGCACAGAGGGACAGAGAACAGCCATAGCCAGGCAGAAAACATCGTCAATGCTATAACCAGCCTTACACACAGGCTTTGCACAGCCTCAGTGTGAGTACAAACACATATACACACACACACACACACACACGTACATCAACCGCCGCCCCTCACCTCTGCCTGCAGGTGGCGCCGCCGCGCCGTCCTCCGCGCCGGGCAGGCCGGGCCGCAGCCCGTTGTTGAAGGTGTGTCCGTCCGCCGGGCGCAGCTGCCAGTTCAGCCCCAGGAGGTGCATCGCTGCGGACACAAGGCGGACACGCATGAAAATCGTGGGGAGGAAACTACAGATACTGTCAGTTAAGCGTCTTTTGGAAAACACCGTCAAGCAACGTGGCTCAGAGGAACGTTAATATGCTAAAAAAAAGGAATAAAAACCCCACACCAAAAGAAAGCCCTTATAAGTCACATACATCTTAATTTTTATTCAGGTTTCAGATCTTCTAAAATTACCGAAATGCAAAAGGAAAAATTCCTGTGACCCAGTGTATCAAAACAGAGAGGTCAGCGTTTTGCTCAGACCTTGGCAGGGTGCAGTACCTCTGCGACTCCCACGTCATGGGGAGACATTCCTGGGAACAAAGCACTGCTGCAGACCCCAGCTCCGAGTTCAAATTAGTGTGATAAATTATACGTTGATTATAAAATTACCTTTAGCCCTATGTATACTAATGATATTGCAATGCAATTATTTTGTGTTTATTACAACTTATTGAAATCAGCAGATTTAACAGCCTCTGGCTGCATTTTCTAGACTAAACTTCCCCACCAACCCCAGCTCTTTGCCAGCCCTCCACCTCACAATTGTCCTACCCCAGTGTGTGAGCCTCGGCCGCCTGGCCCACACAGCAAAGCCCAGGCTGGGAAGGTTCTCCTGCCTGCAGAGTTTTCCAGGCAGCACAGTGCCACAGCCCCTCGACACGTAAGGCACGGGGCGGGGGGAAGCCATGGCAGCACCTCCGCGAGCACATGAGTTATAGGCGCTGTGGCAGGGGCTAATCGAGTAAGTTCTGTGCATAATGCATGAGCCCTGACAGCTCTGAATCATCCAGCTGGTGGATTTATGTGCATCCTCACCTTGTATAAACAGAACCTGCCTGAATACATCTCCATACTTTCATCATATTATCCCCGTGGCACCCTCCCAATACAGAGGAGCGCTGGGGGATCGAAAAGCCCACAAAGCTGTTTTCATTGACTTTCTCTACATCCGACAGCAGGACTCTTCCTTTCACATAGGGTGTATGTAAACCTGCGTACCACAGAGGACAGCATTTTCAGTTACATACTGAAATGGTGTTTGAGGGGATTCACTGTCAGTTTAGGGCAGAAAATACATATTATTATGGGCACCCTTATAACTGTTCGCTTCTGCGGTGTCAGATCCACATAAGATTAGCAGGTATTTTGTGTCCAATTACAAGCAATTGCGGAAGAGCTGGTGTGGTCACACAGCTAAGTGCATCAGGGATAGTTAAGGGAAAGGAACTGCAACTGACAGTGCTTGAGACATCTCTCAGATAACCTCCGAATACAGGGAATCCATTCAGATGCAACCCATTCATAGACATATTCCTAAAACTCAAGAAAACAAAACAAAGCACCTCCCATCCCTAGAATCCATCTGCCCAGCTCCTGGAAACTCCTCAGCACACAATCTATGCCGTTTAACCTTCATATTTCTGACAAATGCAGCTGAGAAGCAAGACAGCTTTCGTAACATCACCTTCCCCTAGACATACCTCTGGACCAAGCAGATGTCTAAGAACAGTAACTAAAATCCGGAGGCATTTTGTGTGAAGAGGGCAGTTGCCAGATCTTGCAGTCATGCTGCATTTGCAGAACTCTTTTTATATTAGGAAAAAAACGTGAAAATACATTAAAGCACCTGGTATTAAAAAAAAAAAATACCTAGTATGACCCTGAAAAGGATGTTCTGCTGACAAACTACTCAAAATTAATTTCTAGGAAATGTTTAAGAATTCCAGGAAAATATATCAGATTTTTATGTGGGATCAAGTGTTTTATTGAATCGCAACATTTTTGTTTTGCCAAAAGAAACGTTATAAAAGGCTTTTCAGTCTAATCTCAAGCAAGTGATTTTCTTTTCAACACAGCAAAGAAAAAAATATTCATAAAGCTCAAACAAACAAGTTGCTCACTCTCCCCATCGAGTGAGAGACATCATCTGTGCTGTAGATGTGTGAAGGCCGGGGGACGCCAGGCAGTAGAGCAGTTTGTGGCGTGTTTGTGTCTCAGCAATTCCCACGCGATGTGCACGCACCAGGGCTCCAAAGCCAGAGTTCAGCTGGCCTATCCCCCTCAGCAAATGCATAAAAACTAAAGGAATTTCAGAGCCCTGAAAGGAAAACAAGCCATAGAGGAGAATTCAGCTTTTTGGTGTCTATTCGAAGTTGCTTTTTTTTTTTTTTTTTAATTGCAAGTGTAACTATAAATGTAGGTCACTTGCAGAGATGAAAGGCTGGTGCTTCAAGTGTGAACCATTCCTTACAACAGAGATAAGGAAATCATAACTAATAGTCTGTCCAAGAGAATTATAGTTGCTAACTTATAATTACCAGGTAACTGCAAACAAGGAGTTAAAAAAGATCTTATTAACATGGTATTAAGAAAAACTTGGATCCATTTGCTTCCAAGTACACCATGATCTCATTAATAACTCCATTGCTCTATGTTAGATGCACATTAGGTAGGAGCAACCACTCCCTCCTAACAGCGCAGGGATTTGCACGTCTGCTACAGTCCCTTACAGAGACAACACGAGGATCTCCTGCACAGCTCACATATCCATATGTGATCTACAAACCTCCACTAAGACCAGTGAAGTCACAAACACGAGGAACGTTCAGCTTCTCCCAAGAATACACAGAGAAAAGTGTGTCACGGGGGCCTGAGGGGAAAGCTCCGTGTTTGCACTGAATATAGCAAACCTGGCTGGCAGCAGAGCAGGGAGAACAGGGAGCCACCAATTCTCTCCTGCTTCAGAACACTATGAGATGGCAAATTTATATGATTAACCTTTTGTTCTGTTAATCAAACAAAAATGCCTCCAGCAAAGGAATAAGTAGAAGCCCGTTTAATTAGAAATACGGAGACTCACTCGAGTTGAGTGCATGTGTGTCAGTAGAGAAATTTGGGCTAGTGAATGGTGCTTGTTTCCTATTTTTTCTATTGTGGCCTTTTAATTTTTGAAACTCAACTAAATAATCTGTGATTCTGTGGCTTTGCCTTCTTCCCCAACGACACACTTTCATCAGATATTACAGTACTGGTCCATTTTCTCCAAAGGATATTCACCAGACAGCTGAGGTGGGATACGGGACTAGAGCCAAAGGTGATCATCAAGATAAGTGCTGATTTTCCAGAACAGCCCCCTTATTGAACGCATTTCCAGAGCTCCACTTCTGGCTTACAGATTAACTTTCAGGGACAAACACATCCCTGAAGATTTAAAACACAAAAAGTGCCATTTAATCTGTTACATCTATGGTGTATTAATAAATTATGCTTTACAGAGCACTTAGGTATGTTTTATAGGCATTGTTTCGGTTTGTTTCCTTTTTTCCCCTCCACATTTATGCATATTTTTGAAGTTCATGTCTCTAATACCTGATTTTTAAACACTGAGTTTGTGGGAATTTATCTGGTTCATTTAACTTCAACATCTAGAAACTCAGGACAGTGAATTGTGTATTCTATAAGAAATGAGAATATAAACTCAATAAATTCTGAAGTAAAACCTTTGAGATTCAAATAAAAAGTAATAAACCACACACATAGACACACACAGAGCAAAGGCTCCATCAAGAACAAAAGCAGAGAACTAGTTCATCACTCCAGGTGGTAGAGCTGTCACGGATCAATCTAAGACTTACATAAGACAGAGGTTGCTAGAGTGAATCACACATTATTTTAAGAAATCCCAAAAGGTATACAAATCCACAGAAAAATGACAAAACTTACATGCAAAATTTTCTTGGTTGCTCTCTAAGTCTTGGTGTCCCCACATTCCTCTTTCATTCAGTCTTCTCTCATTCTGACCGTAAACCCAATGCTCGCTCCATTCAGAGTTCAGTCTAAAGGACAACGGTGTCCAAGCTCAGAAAGCTCTCTGCCTTCCCTTTGTGCTCTCCTGTCACTCTTGACCATGCATTTTTAAAATGAGAGACCTCTAGTGTATTCATGTGCTAGAGATCTCCCTGTACCACAAATTGGTGTCTGCCACCAGGCAGGGCAGAATCAGGGTTTGCACTGATTCCTTACGGTACGGTACTGCTCCTCAAAGGGGGAAATACGCACATTAACCATCTGCATTCTCCCCATTCTTAGTCCATCTTCCCAGCTGAGGCCTCAAAGACATGCACTGCTTGCTTGTTAGAAAATTCAGTATGCCTTCAGCAACTCGAAAAGACGCAAAGGTTATAAAAGTGAACAGAATTCTGCATTTCTCCATATATTAATTTTCCAAGTTGTCATGCTGTCCTGGTTTTGACTGGGACAGAGTTAACTTTCTTCATAGCTCCCAGCAGCCAGTGTGAGGCTGTGTTTGGGTCTGTGCTGAGGAGAAGCTGATCACACACTGATGGGCAGAGCTGCTGCCAGGACACTCAAGGACTTTCCAGCTTCTCTGCTGTGCCCGTGTCTGCAGGGGCAGGAGGAGCTGGGAGGGAGCACAGCCCCAGTGACCAGCCCAGGATTCGACCTCTGGTTTAGGATTGAGACCCAAACTGGCCAGTGGTCTATTCCATAGCATGCACGGCATGCCCAGTATAAAGATGAGGATCTGTCTTTTAAGTTCATTTGCTCTCTGGCTCATCCCTCTATCTGGGTCACCTTGTTCTCTCAGATACTTGGGCTCTTCTCTTTTCCAGGATTGCAGTTTTGGGATTCTCCTTATTCCAGGATCATTAGACAGGAACGGGCTGAGCCTTGGTCACTGGGTGGTGAGCAGTACCACCATGTATCACCCATTTGCATATTTTTATATATTACTATTATTATAATAATTATTATTGCCATTATAACTTTCACTATTATTATAGTTCAGTTATTAAATTGTTCTTATCTCAACCCACGAGTCCCTTTTCCCTTTGCCCGTTTAATTCCCTCCCCCATCCCCAGGAGGGGGAAGGGTAAGCAAGCAGCTGTGTGGTGTTTGCTGCTAGCCAGGGGTAAACAACACATGCTAACTAAACCTAAAATTATTGTCATCCAATATGAACCCATCAAACTATGACCTCACTTTGTCAGGATGCATCTAGTCATATTATTTTGTTTAACTATTGCAGGCCAGCCTCTTTGCATGTAAATTGGTCCATTATATCATGAAGAACATTAGCAAATAAACACTAAAAGCACATTTTCTCGATGTAGACTATTACGGGGAGTGGAAACACTACAGGTTTCCTTTCCATCCACTCACGAGGTGAACAACAATGTAACTCCCATTACTCCAATATACTTTGCTAGTCTTGAGCAACATCAGCATGATTTCCAAATCAGGCCTCCTAATGAGTCACAGACATGATGAAACAAAAGGTACCCAACAAACCTTAGCAGCATGTAATTTCACAGTATATATATTCAAAAAACTATCTACACATCTATTTTTCATTTCAGAATGTCTGTATATTGTTTTAATGCACCACAAAATTTATACGTAGCAAAATAAGTTTAGTGTTTTACACTTCTGGGTGCATATAGATGGGTAACCCAGATAACTTGAAAAGAATAGATGTATCCTCAAAAATTAAAAAATAATTAAACATTATTGCATGCTTACATTGTAATAAATGTTATTCAGCTAAGACTCATGGTTCTTTACTAGCTGCTGCTTTGTGATCATGCAGCAGAACTCCAGGAACACCAGAAATTGATCTTATGATCTCAATTATTATTCATAAAATAAGTTACTTAAGAGACTATAAACATAGTAGTTCAATGCTCTACTATATTCCTATACAGAAATAGGTTCAAGTTGAAAGCAAGTCACAAGTGAAACGAGGGCATTAGGGCTATTCCCTGGCGGTTACTTGCCCCCATTACAAGATGAATGCACAATTCATCACCACTGACAACCTCTCCTCAAGAGATGCCGGAGACAGGAATAGCAGGGGGCTGCAAGACAGAGAAGAGCAATGGAGGAACTGCATGGGAAACACTTGCACGGTGCCTGAAAGCAGCACACTTGACTCTAACCAGTGCTTTCAGGTCTCTGTCTGAGGACACTGATTATTGGGTAGTTATAAGAAGAAAAGAAAGAAGCCTTCCCTAGCTCCTCTCTCATCTGAAGAGGTTACAAGACAGTTCACAAGCACACACACAACCAGATTTTGCTGAACTATATCTCAGCTGAGATCCACATTTTGCTAACGTGTTTTAGGAGTAACAGAAACTGAACACAGAGGACAGCTAGGCTTCGTTGGATGGGCAATTCTGCAAGTGTTATTTATGTACAAGGTATCGCACCACTGTAGGCAATCAGTAAAAGTCCTCTCCTATAAAATTTGGAGTTGGCAACAAATATGCCTGGCAAAGTCAGATTTTAGTAAGTTGTAGGTGTTTTACAGAGGCTGACACCATCCTTTGCTCGATAATTTTGTTGGCCAGCCTTCAGCCCCATTTGCAGCAGCAGGAATACAACCACTGTCAGAATGCAGCGAGAATGGAATATTTGACTCCTTGTATGAAACAAGGGCTGAGGCAGTTGTCTCAAAGAAAGCTGCTGCATCAAGGACCTGGAATCACAATTATACCAGTGCCCTTTCATATTCTCTTACGAGCAGAAAGGGACAGCGTCTCCAGGACATGCTAATCTGCAATTCCTCCAGTTTAACATCTACTGAAGTGCTTGGAAACCTATGTTAAACGGTGTGATAGAATTCCAAATGGAAAACAGGCTGTGCAGGGTGGCGGCACAGTCTGCTGCTGATATTGCATTATTCAAGAAGAGGGCGGACCGAGAACTGCATAAGGGTATAACACAACCGAGAGACGGGGCCATAAATTGGCAGGTGAAATTCAAACCTGGTTAAGATAAAATAACACATGCTGGAGAGGAGTAATCTTAATGCCACATATAAAATAATGAGCTCTTAGCTGACTATTGTCAAACGGAAGGGAAATTTTGGGCTAGATGATAAATTTCCCTGAAGATTTCCAGTAAGTCAAACATTGAATCATTTTGGGAAGAGCAAAAAAAGCAAGGCACAGCTATGCCACTTCCTAGAAAAGACCTACAAAAACCAGAGGTTGGAAGATCAGTAAGGAAAAGTACATAAGTGATTTGCCCATTCTTACAGGACAACCACTTCTGGATGCTGGAGATAAGTTAATGGATTATCTGACTTTTATCTGACCCAACACAGCTGCTCCTACATGTATACAACACTCCCTGGTGTATCCACTAGTCCCAATGTTTCTTGCAGTGTTTGATGCATTTTTATGCCCTGCACTATGCCACAGCATGTCCCTACCTACCCACCAGCCCAGACAACCTAAGGAATGTTTAGAGCCACACATCACAGGCAAACCCCTGAATCTTTGTGCCATTTCCTAGAAGCAGTATGATTTTTAGGTACCCTAGGGCGTAAGCTTCAGTACATCTAAAGAGGCTGAGAATGTAGTATATAAAATGGCAATTGCTGATCTGCCACAAAGTTTGTGCAGGTTTCGCAGCCTAGTGTATTCACTAGCACAATAGTAAATACCCCATTTAATTAATAGCAAAACAGTCAGTTATGATTATGAAACACTTATTTTTAAAGTATCTTGCTGGAGATCTAAGGGACACAGGAGATAAGAGTTTAACTTTTACATTTGATACCCGAGATTAAAGATCAGGTAAAAAAAAAAAAATTATCTGGACTACCAGTACTTAGGGAATTTATGAACTCGTGTTGTCATATTAATGACTAAGACCTTACAGACCCTCATGCAAAACATTTGGATGTACTTCTGATCTTGTGAGCATTCAGTTGTTTGCAGGAAAGGTTAAAGTAGTATTTCAAAAATAGATCACTTGATTGAAATTTAATATTACTGTTGCAGAATGTATGCAAAAAGTACTGCTTATTGACTGTGACCACTGAAGCTCAACAATTAATAGATTGCTTACTTTCAAGGTCATTCGTTTGCAGTAAGTCATCTTAATCATCGGTATACTATTTGGTATGCACTACATTTTCTTAATAAATTTAAATTAAAAGTTCATTTGGGAATGCCATTTAAAGCATTACTAAAATACACAACTTTAGAATACACAATTTTAACCCCAGCTGGCAACTACACACCACACAACCTCTCGCTCACTCCCCTCCGGTGGGATGGCGGAGAGAGTTGGAAGGGCAACAGGAAGAAAACTCATGGCTTGAGATGAAGCCAAGTTAACAGGCAAAGCAAAAGCCTGCACACGAGGAAAGCAAAAGGAGGAACTGATTCACCTCTCCCCATGGGCAGGCGGGTGTTCAGCCGTCTCCAGGACAGCAGGGCTCCACCACGTGTAACGGTTACTTGGGGAGATGTGTGAATGCCGTCACTCCAAACGTCCCCCCCTTCCTTCTCCTTCCCCCAGCTTTCTATGCTGAGCATGACGCCATACGGTATGGGATATCCCTTTGGTCAGTTGGGGTCGGCTGTCCCAGCTGTGTCCCCTCCCAGCTGCTTGTGCACCCCCAGCCTGCTGCTGGTGGGTGGGGTGAGGAGCAGAAAAGGCCTTGGCTGTGTGAGCCCTGCTCAGCAATAACGGAACATCCCTGTGGGATCAACGCTGCTTCCAGCACAAACACACAACACAGCCCCTTACCAGCCGCTGTGAGAAAATTAACTCTATCCCAGCCAAAACCAGCACAACAGACCGCACTATCTTCATTAAAACAAGAGGTGTGCCTGTTCTACAGCTAGAGAGCACAATTAAGAACCGTTTTTTTGTCTTATTTATCCTACACATAACATAGAACAAGACCTCACACTTCTCAGAGTCACTTTTTTTTTAGTTTACAGCATTAAAAATGGAGAATTCCACTAACTACAATGTAACTGCTGCATATTTTTATATCTTGTAACGTGTTTTTTTTCCACTTCTCCATCAATTGAATTAAACTGATATTGTTACCCACACACAAGCTTCTACATGATACCCCTCTACAAGATCCTGCTCTTGTTAACGGTGCCTGAGCAGCGTTAACAATACACAATAGTTTTACTTAAAATAATGACAACAACATCTTGTAACTTTCCAAAGAGCAAGACAGAGTGTATTTTTTGACTACACGAGGCAAGCGGTGAGGACTGATTTCCCAGTAAGTCTATGAAACAATCAAGGTAATAAACACCAGGCTGCGGTTCTGCTCGCCTCCTCCCCGCTGCAGAGAACACAGCCCTGTGCTTCTGGGATACAAGAGTGATCCTATAAACACAGCCCCAGTAAAACTTGGATTGCAGCACCTCACTTTCTGGGACATAAGCCAAGGGAAACAGGCAGACCCTCATCTTTGCTCCCGCACTCTCTGTAAGGACGGCGCTGGCTGTGTACGAGGGGAGAGCACGGAGCCTCCCCGGGGCAGAACCACCGGGCACGCTCCTTCTGCTCCCCAGGGAGACACGGGACATACCGGGCCTTTTCGAACACGTAACGGAAAGGAAAGTTGACTTCACAAAATCTTAAACAGAAGCAAGCAATCCTCAGGCACAACGTCACCCTCAGCACATGAACTCTTTCAGACAACAGAACTATTTAGAACAGGGCTTCTCCTTTACCAAGCATCCGGCCCAAGAAGCATTTTATAGAAATACCATAAAGGACCTGTGAATGGGTGCATTGTTATAACCAGCAGCAAAACTGCCAGGATTTATTAATTGCTTTCTTTTGAATAAGTGAAAAAGGAGATGGAAGGAAGGCTGTAAGATGTTCATTGTCACTGTGCTCATATGGGAGAAATATGGGGACCCTAAAAAAAGCAATATTTTTAAAAAATTGGTCACACCCCCCCTCCAAGCTGACTGATTTCTTTCCCTGTGCACATCAGTAAACTGAATGGAATTAATTTTCAAAGCACAGCATGAAAGATATACCCACAAATCCCATTAGTAGTAATGTGATTTGTGTGCTTATCTGCCATGAAATGCTTTGAAAGTTCATTCCTCTATGTCCAACTTCAGCCCTTCTGCTCCCTGAAATACTCCAAAAGCTTACACACGCTTGCGGATACATTTGGGGGTGGGGAAAACTGGAGGATGTGAAGACCTCGCTCCCAATTCCAAGGATAACACCAGATAAGCAGAGCTTCAGCCTGCAGGAACAGGAGTTGTACCTTGGGTTGTAGTTTGTTCCCCAGTCACCGTTCTGACCGGGACTGTGAAAGAATCCCTGGTTTAGACTTTTTGACTTTTCTCATTTGGTCTTCTTTACTGAAATGTTTCGATTTTCTGTCACTTTAAGCAATCTTTTTGTCACAAGAAGGGTAACAGCATTGCATGCTACCTTTAGAATCTGGAATCTCATGACAAAGACCTTAAAAGAGAAGCAGAGTACAGTGCACTATTCATTTATTCTCATGACAGGACTTAGATTGTACAGAGCGTACAAAACTGGCACAAGATTAATCAGCTCCCGAGACTGTATAAAATGAACTCACTTCTTACGGCAATTTTAAGAGTCAAGGCTGCAAGTCTTTCTGGTCTGGCATCTGAACTAGATGTCTGTAACTAGTAAGAACAGTATTTATATTTTTATTTACCTAATACAGCATCTTCCAGCCTGGAAGGTCCCAAATCACATTATACTACATTCGTTTTACCAGCTTTGCTCTTGACTAAAACACAATGGAAAACCTCTTTTTTTTCTTGAGCAATTGTGAACACTTAACTTTAATACAAAGCAAATGGAATCCAATTTTAATTTCACACCTAGAAGACACCATTATCGTGAACAAAGTACCCAGCTCGTCTTTATTCTGTTTCCAAGAGGAGGAAGAACCTAATTGAAACTGGAGTTTCAAGGAATACAGACACAAATATACTCTCTTAAATCACTAATGCCTGAACTTATAAGAATTAGAATAACCCTAAGGGATATCATGTCAAACATTTATTCGACTATGTTCATCTTCTGAAACAGCAACTGCCCTAATCTCTACAAACACGTTGAACAAGATTTTCATAATCTAACTGTTCCAAAGCATTCAGACCTCGACTCAACCTCTGATTGTTAGCCACATCGATAAGACAGTAGTTTTTATCTTTATGACTTCTTTGCATACACTAAATGAAGTGGAACTGCATGATTATGAATAGCCAAATTTCTGTCCACAGTGCAAAAAAGTGTAATTTCTAATCACAGAGTATATTCTTCCCTTAACAGAAATTATACAGAATAGTTTAATTTAATCACCTGACTGTAAAACCTTGCATGAATGATAAAATTTGAGGTTTTATTCTCTACAAAAATTAATTACTGAAGTTAAAAGTTCATTACAAAGAGGAAATAAATCCAAAGATGAAAAGTAAATATGATTTCTTCTCCCAAAGCTTCTCATTCATTTTCAGCACTATAAACTGTTTATACTTCTCTCATTATATGCTTCAAAAGGTATAGCCTCAATTGTACCTTTATATTGAGATAAATGTACAGATTATATTTAGTATCTAGGCAGATTTAGACCTTCTATAAGCCTTGCAAAGGTGACATTATTAATGTATTGTGAATTAGATGTCCTACTGATCTAGAATAGAAACAAACATGAAAATCAAATATACAGATTTTATTTGATAAACATCTTACACAACCAGGCAGTTACAGCCTTGTAACTCATACTACTTTGGGAGGTTTTTTTCATGGCAAAATTTTTAAAAATGAACAATTATCAAATTGGACTTCAGTTAGTTTTTGAGAAAAATTTTTCAATTGTCCTTACATGATTTCTAGTAACCTTTCCCATAGTAGGTTTACTATAACTGGCATATATTCTATTTTTAATCTTATACCTGTCATATTCTTGGCAGGTTTACAGGTCTGAAGTTTGCTTATTTTGCCTTCACAGGAAAAATAATTTTTCTAACAAAGCAGAGACTGAAAGCTTGCCCTCCTGCATCCTTGCTTTCTCATCTTCCCGTCTAGAATTCTGGAGCAGGTAGGAAGCATGAGCTGCAAGTGAGAACATGATTTCAGTGCGATCACACCAATATGGAAGTGCATTAGAAAACACAGAAATCAATGAAGGGTTTATATGGCGCCAGGATTTTAGTTTCAGATCATTGCTTTATTTTGAAGTGGCAGAGCTGCAACTTTTTTTAATGTTGCGGCTTTCAGATTGCAGTAAAATACATCTTACAAGGAGTTTCTATGTGCAGGTATGTGTTCATATATGATTACCAGTTGCATCGTCAAAACATCCTTTTATACAATTTTATCAGCCCATACAGGAATGAAGAAAAGCTTGCATATGCATTTTAAGTCCCAAGAAACATCACGATAGGACACCAGTCTAAGTCCATTTCAAGCACCGTGTATCATGCATAAAGACGACAGTTATATTTAATCAGGATACCTACATCCTGATTCATCCAAGGAACACGATCATAATACAAACTTAATTAAATATTAGTATTTGTATTATTTCTCTTTATCTATTATGTTTAAATTGCCTTTTATAATATGGGTTTTTAAGACTAGCTCAATTTGATATAAAATCTTGATATAAAAAAATTCAGAGCAGAAATAGCAGAAATCACTGCTGTCCACAACAGCAAAATGAAGCCAGCTTATTGTACAGAGCATCTGATACCCGATCACTTTAATGAAGCTTTCTGTCTCACACACAAATGGTGCAGACGCCAGTTCTACTCTCTGAGGTCAGCAATGCAGAATGCTCATCACCATCCGTCTAGAGCTGTTCAAAATCAAGGCCCATTGTAATCAAGGTCAAAATTGCCACTGACTTCAGTGAAGAGAGCTTCACTTCAGAACTCATCTATTTATTTTAAGTATTTCTGACTGCGAATATCATAACAATGCCTGAAAATATAGTGTTTGCTACAGCCAACAGCAATGCAGCCCATAAAAAACCTACCCTCCAAAGTCAACAGTTTAAATTACAGGGTGAATTGGACATGAGTGACAGTACACTAGCACATGTATCACTGTATACCATTAATTATTGATTAATAGAATAAAATATGAGCTAGATTACATACCCTCAAAAACCTTTGGCTTCAACTACATACACTTTGTAAAGAATAACTGAATTATGTTAAATGATTAACACAATAAATTTTAACATATGTAATAATATTATTTAATAATACCAATAAAATAACTGGAAATTACCCCTCGAAGAGAAGACAACTTACACTACAGGGGACAAAAAGCAATAGATGGTAGCTAGAACTACACATTAGTACTTCATAGCTGATGCTCAATTTCTAATTCTTCAAGTCTGTAACACCCAGCTGGCCAGCGATCAAGCCAGGATTATACGTATTTGTCTTTGACAGATGAAACAGTAAATAATATATTTAAAAAAAAACAATAACCCAAACTATATTGAAAATACACCTAGCATTTCAGCCTCACCCTGCACTATTACATTTATTTTTCTTTTTTTTTGTTTTCTTTCAAAAATCTGCTTTATCTTGGAAGCAGGTATCAAAACCTGCTCCTCGATAACTCAAAAGAAAAATGACTAGAGCCTCCTCAGTGTCACTGTATCTGACAAGTTTCTGCAATTTATTTAGCTTCTTGTTTCACAACATTACGAACATGTAAGTACCCAGAAAGTACTGAGATTTTTTTTCCACCTATTTCAATTTGAAAAAGATGCATTTGATTTTATGGTCTAATAGAGAAAATCTGCTTCTGTCTACTGGAAGTGGCTATCCACACTAATTAGTGAGAAAATAAAATACAACCTTTATTTTTCTAGGACAGAAACAGAAATTAAAATGAAGACACTAGCAAACCTATTAATAAGTCTTTACAAATCTCACCTTCCAGGACAGGTTAAAAAAAAAAACCAACAAAACCCCGTGATAAAACCTACAGAGTTATTTCACCAATTTTTCCATTTAAATGTGATTTTTGACAATTTAATGACTGCATTCTTTCAAAAATAACAATGGTATTATATGACTGTCATGTAAATGTAACTCAGGATTGCCATCAGTTTATAAAATTATTTCAGAAATCTGTTCACATCTCGTGTTTTTGCAGGGTTTACATAAACTTCAGCTCTCACTTAACTCGTGAAAAGTATTTTAGCATTTGCATTCAAGTCCTCAGAGGTAAATGTTCAGTTCATATGCAGGATTAACAGATTTCCACCCCTCTATCGCATTATGGAACTTTATGCAAAAGCTGTTCTCTTTTTATAGACCCGAGGCCTTTGGGATGACAGGCTGCAGAGCACCGCATTGTTAGCACTCGGGTGGCAGAAAGGACCATGAAAAAAACCTGCTTTCACACAGCGCTTTCTGAAATGGAATATTACCCAATGCAATAAGGAACGAGGCTGAAACGATCAGATATTGATCTGAACAATGTCACCCACCGCACAGCACCAGTGAGGCCCGGGGAAGGAATGCGTTATATTCTGCTGTGTATAGGGCTGTCAGACCCATGAAGTTCTTTGAACCCTTACTAAACCAATTTCGTATTTGAAACATGTTGAGAACTTATCTTCTCCATTTTAGCAAGCGAGACGCAACCCACCCACTGATTCCTGTTGGGAACAATGGGAGGGACTGAGCGTGCGGCGGCTAAGCACTCTCATTGAAAAAACCAGAGGATGCTGCAATAATTGTCCTGAGAGGCTAGAAAGGAAACAAGACTCTATGCTGACAGCTTAGCTCAGCGTGAACTCTCATTTTTCACATGGAGCTAATTAAAAACTGAAATTAGTTAAATATGGAAATGACACTTGCAAGCACTTTAGCTGAATTCTGGCAAAATCCCTCTAGAGTGCTGCGACGCTACCTGCTGCTTCAAAACTCCCCAACTGAATTTCACAGTTAAAAGGCTGAGCAAAGGGAAAGTTATTACAGAGATTTCCAATTCAAAATGTGTCTGTAAAATTCTAAATTAAATTTCATGGTAGCCCTTTCAGTAACTAGGGACATACTGTGCAGTCCAATGATACGGTGCTCAAATAACATCCCTGCATGCACTCTCTATCTCACCTTTAGGCGCTGGGCTGGTTGTGCCAGGACTGGGAAGCTCACAAGGATACCAGCACACCAATACTACGAAGACAAGCCGCGTACTGCTATAGAAGTTATTTAGGAAGCATGGATGAACAGCGCATAAAGGAATTACTCCCACAGTTCAACAGCAAAAATCTCAGAAAATCAGAACCCAATAACCAAAATATTTCATGTCTCATGATTTTAATTTGTATTTCTAAGGGCTGAGTACATATGCAGAGAAGGGTCTACATGGCAATAAATTACATGGTCTATATATACATATATGCTTTACAGGCAAGGTAACAATAAAAAGCACTTCTGCACATTTAAATGGGCAGAAAGAACCAAGGGACTAGATATGCATAAATGATATGCATACGATGACTGACATTAGCTTTTTGACTACAGCACCACGAGTATTCCATTTCGGTGCACGTGACTTGCCTAGTATGCATCAAAGCAAGGGTATTCGCCCAAGGGCAAATATGATTTCTGAATGCAATTTAACGAAACCCGCCCACAGAGCAGATCATTTTGGATCCACACCAAGGCGTTCAGGATAGCCAATCACTTTCAGAACAACCAGAGCGTTTGGATTTTATTGTTTTTCCTACATTCCATCCCTTTACCCTTGAGGCAATCCCCTCCCACTGGCCAGCCGCCACTGTTGCACCAACAAATTTCTGTCTAGGAAAGCCAGCAAAAGATGCCACATAGCATGAAAGCCACTGTTACTCCCAAGTCTGCTGGCAGGGGATGTTGCTGCACCCAGCCTGCCAAAATCTCTTCCCTGGCAGCTGTCTGTATAATCTGTATATCACACCCAGGCTTTGCTAGTCCAGGGCCTTGAAACATCTCAGCTTACCCAGCTGGAGGGGATATGCTGCAGCTGCACCATCAGACCCTCTTATTTTATTGAATTCCGAATATGCAGTTTCAAAGCAATTCAAATGAATTTGCCCAAGGCCTCAGATCAGTAAAACTACTGATACCATCTGCAGCAGGCTTCCTAAATTTGAAGCATTTAGAAACAGGTGACAGGATAGGAGCTTTCAGTGTAAGGACTGACACTCATGAAAAGCCTGCTAAACAAACTTGGTTATGCCCCATTTTGGCAAGCAAGAAACTGTTCAGATTTCAGCCCAGTTCTCACAATAGCACTGGCAATAATGGGAAATTTCATTTCAAATTATTTTTTAAATTGCGCATATTTTTTCCAGGTTTAAAAAAGAAGCATTTATTTGATCACTGAGTTTCACCTATTTTAAAGCATCTACATGAGCGGAGATAAAGAGCAGACCATGATGAACATGAACTCTTAACAAGAGGGTGTATTAAGAAATCCAGAAACTAACATGTAGCAGGTTGAGGCCTCTTTCCAGTTTATGAGACTCCAATGAGGTTATTAAAACACAGGTTGCTCAAAAGGAGGAAATCCAAAGGCACGATTGTAACACTCCCCCTTCAAGTAATAGTTTTAATAATGCCCATTGCTTATCAGTTGCAACACCCTTAAACATCCCAGATGATGTTGGAATATGCGTATGCACAGTATCATTTAAGTCCTATAGGGACAGAGACTAACAGCAAGAATACAGTAAACAGAGACTAAATTTTGACGAAGGTGCCTTGTTCAGAACTCTGCTTTTACAAAACAGTGAAACTGTGAATATCCAGAAAGGGCAGAATAATAATTAAAATACCCAAACCCCACAAACCTTGATGCCCAGGGACATATGTAGTTACACTGAGTCTCCTACAGATTCTGCACTGCCAACATAACCCAGACCTGCTGGCTAGGAAACCACTGACGGTTCCCCTTTCATAATGCCTTCCAATTCTTCCTCCAGCAAGCAGAGGCACAAGATTGAATTCTCTCAGAGTTGTCCACGCCCATGGCCCATTTAGAATAAGCCTGACTGACAGGTACAAACCTAAAAACTATTGGGATGGATACCTGGCTGGCTGTCAAACCAGGAGCCAGAGCCTCACCCAGAGGAAGCAGAGTCTCAGCTCAAGTCCTTTGCAAGAACTTTGCCGAGGTGGTTGTGGTCCAGCCTGGCACCGTGCACTCACTTCACACCAAACAGGGAGTCAGTGAGCTGCACATCGGTTTCTCCTGTTCCATTCCCCTGTCTCTGCATACACAACCCTGTCCAGAGTAATGATCCAGCAGAGAACTAGTACCTACCGCTCTTGTCTGTGGCTTTTAACAGCACCCATATTATTTGTACAAGTAATTTGTAAGAACACTGATTTGGGGATCAGTATTTTTAAAGAGAGAAATCGGTTTTATCATTGTCTTCTCCTGTTCTGTCATCCTGCCTGAGTACACCCAAAGGAGGACACAGCTTGGCGAGGGAGCTGGTGGCAGAACAGGGGAATCTGGGGAAGGGTACTGTCAGCTACAGTCAGGCAGCTTACTGGGAACAGCAATCATAAGCCAATGACTTACGGCTTTTAAAAGATCCCCAAAGAATAAACTATAAAGAACTTGCTAGAAAGAACAACATATATTCCAATCAACTTCTGATTGTACTTCAAATCTGCAACGAACGTTCACTCTCCAAAGTGCTTTACGGTACATTCAGCACATGATGCAAATCTGGGTAAGCACCACTGGGATAAAACCTAAGACACGCTTACAAGGGGGACATCCATGCAGACAACTGCTTTTGTGACTAATGATTCTGGGAAAGTATTTACTCAAGGAGAAATGAATAGTGGCTTAAAGGTGAGAAATTAAGACTGAGGATTTTCATCTTCAGGCACTTAAAGGTATGTAATCATTCTCTTTTTCTTTTCCCTCCTCTTGCACTCAGAAAAATCCAATAAAGTTCAAAAACTTGAATCAAGGAAAAAATCAGAGCCTGCAGCCTCCCTTTGGGGAGGGAGAAGAGAGAAGGGAGCAAAGGGGGCTGACAGACAGAAATACATTATTTATTCTTTCCATAACCAATGTAGCATAGCGGTGCGAGCCAGAGCATTACATCCACCAAGCACACACGCCACAGCCATCTTTGCCCCTGTAGGAACTATTCCAGTGCTCGGAAGATGCAGCATGCACAACACAACAATGTCATCCTCGTGACATAAACCAGCCTCCATATGCAGAAAGCGATGGAGCGAAGATTATTCCCAAAGCTGAGGCCAATACAGGGCTACTGGTTCCCGGAGACTGGCGAGCCAGCTACCCCCTGAGAGTTGACAAGCTGGTTCTTTGAGCCATAGGCGAGAACAAGACTCCTAAGATCATTCAGCCTCACTCTGAACTGCTGCCTCATACTGATTTTCTTTGTAAACAGAGCCCAAAATTATCTCTTAAGAGGCAGAAAGAGTCACTTTCTGACTTTGCCGAATACAGGGTCCTCAGTGGGAGCTGCATAGGTTTTGCCCTGTAAAGTGATTCTGGCGTTCTAGATAGTCTAAGTCATTAAATGAATTCTTTGAATTGCAAAACTTCAGTCAAGGTCATTTGCAAATGCAAACCTTGAGTTCAATTATGTTTTACCAGTGGATGACACAATTACAAGGAAAAAACAGTTTTTATAACTCAACAGTCTTTTCCCCTTGGTTATCAATTTTTAAATACAGGACAAGGAAAAAAGTGTGCTTTTCAGACAATTCTGAACACATAAATGTTTCAGATCAGTTCTACTGCACAGAACAAGGAAATGTTTCCTTTAATAGTGTGATTTGATGCAATTTGCCTTATGATTTTTCTTCAGGTACAGCAAATGCTGAACAGCAAATGGCACATGTTTCATTTCAAGATACAGAGCCAAATTCATCCCTATATCTTTTTCATGCCCCATTGGTGTAAGCCAATTACTTTCAATGTAGCTGTATAAGTGTGAAAAAGGAATAATGCAATCATGAATCAAGTCCATACTATTTTTCATGACAATTCCACTTCAGCAAAGCCTCAGATATAACCTAGTGAACCACAGATCATAGTAATATTTTTAAAAATTCATTCAACAAAAATGTATTAAATAAACTTACCTTTCCACTTGTATCTTAGCAACTTAGCAACCCTTAAAATATCAGAACACTGGGAACAAGCCTACAAAATCTTACCTGCAAATGCAGACTTTAATTTTGAGAAGAACTGCTCCAGCATTGATGGCCATAATTGTGAGAATAAATTTTGCAGAATGGGGCCATAGTGCATACATTTTACCTGTACCTGCACCCCATCTTTAAGGTATCTCTTAATTAGTGGTATCATTTTCAAGGCTATTCACTAGATCTGTCATTTAAATTCAATGGCAAGGGTATTAAGGTTTCACTGCAGGAGATATAAAAATAGAAGTATCCATAAATAGCTTAAGTGTTCCACGGCCACTTGTGCCATGTTTTATGGTTTCCACTGATTTCAGCAACAGCTCTCAACGTGAGCTGGAGGAAGGAATGTGCCCACACTGCATCCTGGGCTTGGGCATCCTGCACAGCACCAGTTTTATGCTCTGGGACCAACTGTGGCCAACAAAGTACCACATACGCATTATACCTTAATGGGAACCCATCTCTAGAGAGCCAAGAACAGTGCCATCTAACTGAGGTTCAGCAGCGGCATGCAGAACAGCGAAATAAACTTAATTCCTCATGGAAAAATGCAATGGGACTATATGGAAACCGCAGGAGCTGGCCCACACCAGTTTTAATCCTGTCTTTAGATAGATGGCAATAAATCCTTAGTATTTGCAAGGAAAACTGGTTTACACTATAGCAACTCTTCCCTTGTGAGAGCCAAGAAGCAACTTTACTCTCTGCACACGAAGGGCACAACCGCTGTCAGCTTTGTGAAATGAGGGAGAGCACAGTGCCAACAGGACTGTGTCTGACTGATAATTAGACCACAGTAAGAAATCTGGGGTTAAACCTCTAGTCTTAACTCAAGATTCTTCCCTCAGTAGCTTTTAATCAGCTTCTGCATGATTTAAGAGTTTAAATTAAAGCTTCTAACCCTGATCTCAGTACTGTGAAAGGAAAACCAGTTCGGGAAGCCTGGCTCTCCAGCCAGCAGCAGACAGGGCCAGATCCTCTCTGCCCGAGCCTCGGGGGCTCCTGACCTGTTGTGGGCATCAACAATGTTTCGGGAGCTGGGACACAAATTTATCTCTTTATTAGCACCAGGGTGACATTACAGATGTTCCTAGTCACCCTCTAGTCCCTCACACACCTCGTGGCTTCCCGCCGATGCCAGAAGGGCTGCAGCCATGCCGGGCGCATCCCCCTCAGGTGCTCACCCCTGCTCTGCCAGCCTGGCACCAGCATGGCCCCTGCCAGCCTCTACACAGAGCCTGGCCGAGCCCGTCGAAGTTATCCTCAAGCAGTGCCAAAGGCTCCACGTTCCCCAAGAGAAACATGTCCCCTGCCACTTTAGACGGGTTGTAACCAATGCACGTATGATAGACGTGGGAAGAAGTGCAAGTGATTCAGTAAATGCACACAGTGAAGCCCTACACATGGAAGAAATTACTTCAGCATCATGCCTGATTAAATATCCTCACGTTTGATTTGTCAGAAATACTGTCCCATGCTGTAACTAAAAATCTGAACAGTCCTCAAGCAGCCACAGCAACATCACTCTGGGGTACCCAAGGCACCCGCATCCTGGAGACTGGGCTGGCAAAAATTGAGAAGCATCATACTGTTGGCTTGCCAACTTTTTTTCTAAAAGACAAACATGAATTCTATCATTACTAAAAAGTCGTCTTGACATGAGTAGTGCAAAGGACAACTAGCTGTGACAGGGGCACTAAACCGATGTGTTGCGAGCACCTGGCTGGGAGATGCGGGGATGGTGGCCGGGTGGGGGTGTGAGGTCCTGGACCCCAGCCCTGCGATTAACTCAGACCCAGAAACAGGCTCTGCTCAGATACCCATCTTGGACATCTTCCAGCTGCCAGCCATGGCGTGCTGCTTAGCCTAGTTTACCTTAAATTTTCCTCGTGGATGGGTGTACTGTGCATTCCTGTAGGGCGATGATTTAGTGGTTGCCAGCTGATATCGCAGGGAGAAGCATTTTCCCCTTCAGTGTCTGCTTTGTAAATCAATTGCTAAATTATGTGCTACTTCATTCACATTTTTTGGGCCTCTATCCGATGTAAGACACCTGCTGTGGTGATAACTGACAAAATATATGGAACCTGGGGAGAGGATGAGGAAAAGACAGGAAGGAGGAAGACCCAGACTATGTTTGCACATGCGACCTATTGGCAGAAATGCTCAGGCAGCGGCATACGGATGCTGCAGACTGAAGCTATTGAATTTTTTAGTAGCACAATACACCACATACCATTGCTGCTGCACCAGCATACAAGCACTTAAAGAGCAATCTTCAAAGCAGTAAAATAAGACGTACCCAGCTGTGTTTCAACTCATGTACATCAACAAGAAAAATTCTACTTTTCTACGCTAATTCCACAGAGAAATCAAAGAATAAAAAGCTATCAAAAAACTGAGCAAAATTCTGCAGAGTCAAACCTTAATGATCAAGTAAAATAAATCTAGTCTTATTAATCTGTACCATGGAAACACAAACAACTTAAAGCAGCTTTGCAACATCTCTCTAATTTATCTGTATCAAATTATTTGGATGAAATCAGGATCTTGCTGTCAAGATCAACATATTCACTATCTTCTCCACAAAACAACTGCTAACATTTTTAAAAGCAATTTGGGAATGTTGGCAAACAGCGTTGTCGACATTAAAAACAAACAGGTACTGCTAACATTCACATCTTCTTATACCATATCTTCCTTTTGCAAGGCTTTACAATTTTTTTTTCAGTAGTAACATGCAAATTACTTTCCTTGGAATCAGACTCAAGATTCCTGCAGATTCTGAAGTGAGAAAACATGTTACTACCACTAAGAGTAACACAAAACAGAACTACTCCTACACGTGATAGCACTGAAAGGAGGAGTGTGTAGTACCAGCATTAGAGGATGGATGAGTAATGCAGAGCTGGGAAAGGGCAGATCACTGTGCAAGCATAGCAATTTTGAAGGCTTCACTAGGGGGTTGGGATCTGCTCTCTCCAAAAGAAAATCAAGCCTAAAGCAGAAATAACACACTACTCCTTTTTCCTTGTTCTGTCACCTTCTTTTCATCAAGTTGTATGGGAAATAGAATAAAACTTTTCTTCTATTTCTGGATACACCCTGTCAACAACCAACGGATTCACTCAGTATCAGGGGCTGGTTCCCCTCAACAGAGCCTTCTCTGTTGGAGGAGCTGGGCAGTGCTGATTTCTGTTTGCCCTCTGCTCAGCTTATAGGAGGGGAAAAAAGGGCAGAAATAGCTGCACTTCCCCGAGGAGCAGTGTTCCCCCAGCAAACATCCTGAAAAGCAATACTTTGCCCCACAGGGACAATAATTTGGGGTCCTGAAATAAAAATGGATAGGTAAGGTGGTGCTGGGAGAGCAAGTCCTGCATCCTAAAAGAACAAAGAAATAATTTAATTGCTTTGGTAGCACCCAAGGCTACAGCCCTCTCCTGGCATAAGTCACCTGGGGAAACCAAACCAGCTGGGGAACAAGCGGTTAGGTGGAACAGGACAGGGAGAAAAAACACTGACACCCAAATCCCCACAGCTCAGCTGACCCTCATATAAAGTTTTAATAGAATGTCAAAACTCATCTTAAAGAGTATACTGATGTTCTTCATTAAGATAACCAACAAAGTGTTAGTTAGTTAGAAATACAGGTGTTGAGATGTTAGCTAGAACAAATTATTTTGCCTACTGTAAGGGAAGACAATGTCAAAACATTGCTCCAAATGTGGCGCGAAGATGCAGGATTCTTTGGAAAGCGAGTGCAGTGAATCTCACCTGGTGAAGAAGTCACTTCATTATCAACAGACACAAACATTCACACAGAGCTCTCTCCTCCTGAACCACCTGGAAATAGGCATGAATTGTTTATCATGCTTTGCTGTCTGAATAGGCATGAATTGTCCATCATACTTCACC